>JAQFZO010002647.1:0-11637 GCA_034695885.1 Geophilus flavus | reverse complement strand
TAGGAATAAGGTTGAGGTTAAGATTAAACTCGAAAACCACAATCTGGAGAACATTTTTCGTTGAAAACTTTGGTGAAGCTATTCATTCACTATTGAAAAATCCTGATAACGAAATACCTTGCTGTCCTTCAACTGATTCAACAAGATTAGAATTTTTACCGGATTACTCTGTACCGTATGTCATTACACATGATGTGCTTATGAAGTGTAAACAAACAGGAGTTGCTAGACGAACGGGGAAGCGGGAAAACCCTTTCATGCTACTCTGCAGTTGTTTGAAAAACGCCTCCGGCGGGTAGTGACTCTAATTTTTGAGTGCTCTGTGACGTACAAGTTCAATCTTGACAATACCATATTGTGGTGTAAGAGGTTAGTCGATATTAAGCTGAAACTCGCGATTTTCCTGGAATTAGTGTATATTGGGATGTCCGCGAGCGCTTTACAGCAAACAGGGGATTTCCGTTTTCTTTGGAGCATTGCCAAATTATTTCGCATTCATAATTTTACATGAAATAAAGATTAACTTATGTGAAATTCAATTTGAAAAAAGTTTTACTAAAATTTTTTATTAAAGTTTTCATATTTTAAACATCAAAGGAAATGTGAAAATAAATTTAGCATATGTTTCAAAGTTGGGATTTGTTGTACGCAGAGAACCACAGGAGATGGACACAATAATCGCTAGTAAAATAAATTATAAAGTATAACCAATAATTACATATTTTTTAAATTAATTTTACTATCAATGTTATGCTTACAAACATTGACAAACATCTAATTAATATTTTCCGTGCTGAGCAGAAGTCTCTTGATTAGGGAATAAATTCACATATGCAGGCGGCGCTTCATTTGGATATGACGATGACGGTGCACTTGCAGTTGGTACATTATTATGGATATGTGGCAATTGCTGGTCCCTACAACACGTCGTACAAGCATTTCGATTTCCTGTGTTCATTTGTGGATGATGCTCATTTCCTGGCATTTGGTATGAGGATGGATGATATGGATAATGTGATGTGCCAAAATGCGGATCAGTATGTGTATGAGTATGGCATGAGTGCTGGCAACCAGGAGGCGCATGTCGGATTATCACTCTCGCGTTAGGTTGTGTTTCCATTGGTCGACAATAGACCCGATACATTTGGCAACATATGGACAAAATTATTATTCCGCCGATTATACAAAAAATAATAATAAATGGCGTAGGTCCTGGCATATCATCAAAGCTGTCAGCTGACGATAGAAATGTAAAGATTACGACATGTTAGATATACTTTACAGTTGTACATACTGTATTTGTTTCATTTGATTATTGCTTACCCATCACTGAATGTAGGAATAAGGTTGAGGTTAAGATTAAACTCGAAAACCACAATCTGGAGAACATTTTTCGTTGAAAACTTTGGTGAAAAATTCCTGACAACGATATGCCTTGCAGTTCAACCGATTCAACGAGATTAGAATTTTTTTTTACCTGATTACGTCATTACACATGACGTGATTATGAGTGTACACAAACAGGAGTTGCTAGATGATTTTGGACGGGGAAAATCCCTTTTCACACTTCTCTACTGTTGTTTCACCTCGAATTTTTTAGTGTTCTTAACGTACAGTACAGTGAAGTATAATCGTGAGTATACTGTATTGTTGTTGGTCGATATTAAGCTGTAACTCGTGAGTTTCCTGAAATTATTGTTTGTGATGTCCGCCAGCGCTTCACAGCAAACAGGGGATTTCCGTTTGCTTTATGGAGCATTGCCAAATTATTTCACATCCATGAAATAAAGATATATGCATGTAAAATTCAAATTGAAAAAGTTTTTGAGTTGACTACGTTGTATAGCGCCATCTGTAGCTAGAAATTTGCTTAATTGAAGATCTTAGCTCATTTTTAATACATTTTTTTTTATCGCGAACTTAACGGATAGTGTCTCCTTATGTGTACAATGGAATGACAGATATTTTTCAAAGCAATAGAAACACTGAAAATTAACATTTTTATTTATACCACCCGTTGACATTCCAGATTCTATTAGATATTCAAATTTTACTTTTTAAATATAGTATCAAACAATCTTCAGAATGCGAAAAAAAAAATTTCTAATAACTTAAAATATTCTACATAACTTAAAATGTGATGGATTATTTTGTGAGTAATTCTTGCAAATATTACTGATTACGACGAGCGATGTGTAAATAAGATACGGTTATTATTTCACGGCCTTTAAGTTTATGTTTATTAATTATTACTTATTATGATTTCGAGTTTAAAAATTTTTAATTGACTGTAGCACCATCTGTAATGAAATTTGTGTACGTATTTGAAGATAAGATATTTGTTTATTATAAGATAACATTCATTCTTTAGCTTATTTTTGATTTTGTTAACACAAGTCTCAGTCTCCATTGTATAGATTACCGTACTATGGAATGACAGTTTGACAGTGAGATATTTTTCAATGCAATAGAAGAATTACCGGTAAAAATTAACTTTTTTTTTTATGTCGATAGAATTTATGATATTCCAGACACAAAGTGATTAGGTATTCAGATTTTTCTTTTTAAATGTATTTTCAAATAATCATTCAGAATTCGAACAAAAATTTCTAGCATACTTAAAACATAAGTCCATAATTCATACATTCGTACTTTCTAAATTCAATCATAAAAATTACGTATGCTATGTAAAATGTGAGGAATTATTTTGTGTAATTCTTGAAATTAATACTGATTAAGACGAGCGATATGTCAGTGAAATGCGGTTATTATGATGGCTATTACGTTTTCATTTTCGAATGGCATTCATCCTACCATTCTTTCATCGGATTAGTATCTCTGTTTCTCAGAATATACTTGTAATTCGAAGCTAGTTGGTGGTGGAATCTGCTGAATGACACTATTCGAGTAGACAGCCGACAGTGGAGCTGCAGTTAGCGTTACAGGTGGCGTTGCTCTTTGACGTCCCTCGTTTACTCTTCTTGGTATTAGACGCATTATTATTGGCTTAATACAGAACGCAAAAGAGCGGTAGATAACACACAGGACAATAATCACGAGACCAGCCATTGTCATTATGTATTTAATTACTGGATCCATCGCACCTAATCAATGAAAACTAGCATTGATTCTGTTTAAAATTTAGAGTAAGTCTACTTACTTAAAATGAAGAGTTTTTAGTGATATGTTTTCGTAGTAATGTCAGGATTACAGTATTTTTATGAATTTGGAAGTAAACTATGCAATCGATGATGCTACACAGTTTCTAGAGGTTTTCAAAGTGAAGATGCAGCCATGTGAAACATCATTGTCATAAAACTGAAAAGATTTATTAATTTATTTCCTTCTTTTCTATTTGTATTAGGGTATTATTACTACAATTGACACTTTTTAAACTTTATACAGTGAAGTATAATTTTGAGTACTGTACATTGTGGTATAAGAGGTTGGCCAATATTAAGATGTAATATGTGGTTTCAGATATTATATTGTGATGTTAAGAGTTCTTCACAACAAACAAGAAGATTTCCATTGCTTTGGAATATGTCAAAAAATTTTAATTGACTGTAGCACCATCTGTAACTAAAAAAATTGTTTATTCAAAGATATGTGATAAGATAAGACAACATTCATTCTTTAGTTCATTATTATTTTTTTAGTGCAAGCTTGTCGGACAATGTCTCCATTGTAGAATACTAAGTTACCGTATATGGAATGACAGTGAGATATTTTTCAAAGTAATAGCAAAATTAAAAATTAACTCTTTTATTTCGGTACAATATTGTGAATAGAATTTACATCACTCATTGATTGATACTGTATTCAGATTTTTCTTTTTAAATATATTCAAATAACCTTCAGAATGCGAAAAAAAATTTCTAGTAAATTTTAAATGTACTTGGTAAATTCAATCATACAAATTATGCTATGTAAAATGTGAGGAATTATTTTGTGTGTAATTCTTGAAAATAATGATAGTACTGATTAAAACGAGCGATGTATAAGTGAAATGCAGTTATTATGACGATTATTATCAAGTTTTCATTTTCGAATAACATTCATCCTGCCATTCTTTCATCGGATCAGTATCTCTAATTCTCAGAATATATTTCGAAGCTAGCTGGTGGTGTTGGTGCTGGAGTGTCGTGAATAACACATTTCGATTGGTCAGTCGACGTCGACGGTAGTGCTGATAGCGTTGTTGGTGACGTTGCTCTTCGATGAGCCTCCAAATTGTGTGACCAATGTTCCTCGCCGTACACTCTTCTTTTTATTAAAATTACTATTGGGTCAATACAACTCATATAAAAGCGGCAGCAAAGGCCAATGCCAAAAATCACACAACCAATCACTGTCAATATGTATATAATTAGAGGATCGATCACACCTGGTAAATATAAAACTAGCTTTGATTCTATTTAAAATCTAGAGTAAGTTTACTTACTTAAATACATGGTTTTTAGTGATACGTTTTCTTAATAATGTCAAGGTTACAGTGTTTTGATGAATTTGGAAGTAAACGATGCAATCGATATCTTATCTCTTCACAGTTTCTTGAGATTTCCAATGTGAAGATGCAACCATGTGAAACGTCGTAGTCGTTAAACTGAAGGATATGTTAATTTGTTTCCTTCTTTTCTATTTGTATTATGGTATAATTATTATAATTGATGATAAAAATTTTTGTAAATAATAAAATTTTATAAATTCCGAATACTAATATGAATGATTAATAATTAATAATTTTCACGAAATTTGTTACTTACATATAGTTGTGTATAAAATTTCGCATACTTCTTTAATAGTCGAAATGTAATTACGAATCGGCTTGTCCGAAAATTCGATTTTGGCCGATATTCGGGAAAATACTCGTCGACTTGTCCAAAAGAGATTGCATGCATTTCAAGGCACGACTGGACAGTCACTGTCTCCATGCATCCGTAACTCGTTATTTGTTGGGCCAGGATATTTCCACAGGCTTAATAAAATACAGTTTAGAACTACTTTAATATTGGTAAAGGTGAGCAGAAGAACCTCAACATACAGTAGGTTGCAATTAGCAATATTTTATTTCACTCGACGAGAAATACAATTTTCTTACTATTTTACTTCTTATTTAAAACTTTCTCACCTTTGAGATGTGATATCCTTGTGCCCTTCTGACCACCTGAGCATCACTTTCCTATACAGAGGGCTAGGAGGCCCACTCGTAATAACTTGTCAAGAGTTATAAGTTAACTCTCTAGTAATTCATTTAATCATTTGAAGAACAGATTTGAGTCATGTTAAATTTTGCAAATGTTTAGTTCAGTACTTTTTGTCATGTACTGATGTCTATAGCTGAGAAAGTGAATTGTTTATCAATGGTGGCATTTTATTACAATAGTTAGGAGTCGTGACATCCCAAAAGACGAAATTGCAAAATTTTCTGGTCTCATTTCAGAAAGTTAGCAGTCTAGAAGATTGCAAAATGCAAAAGAACAAGGTTACAATTAAAATTTCTTCCATTTGCAAACATAGAATAAGAGTAAACCATAACATCTTCATTGTGAGATTTTCTCCTTGGACGTGTATTGGGTTAATGTTCATCAAAGTACGATAATTACTTAGTACTTTATAAATTCATCAAATATAAAATTACCTACGTTACGATACGTAAAATGTGAGCGTTTATTTTGTAGGTAATTTCTCTTAAATAACTATTACATGATGAGTGATGCGTACGTGAAATGTGGTAATTATGACTGCAACAAAGTTTTCATTTTCCATTGATATCCATCCGGCCATTCTTCGGGTCAATACCTCGATTTTTCAGGATATAATTCGAAGTAAGATGGTGGTTTTGATGGTTGTGGTGGCGGCGGTGGCATCGTCTGAATTTCAGTATTTGAGTTGTCTCCAGTTGTTGATGTTATTTGACGAGCATCCAAATTGTATATACAGCGTTCCCCATTTGTTCTTCTTTGTGCAATTCGTATTATTGGCGTAAAACAGTACGCAAAAGAACGGACGACGGCAGAAGCAATAATACACAAAACAGCAACTACTAGCATTGTGTACCAGAATGTTGTAGAAAAATTTGGATACATCGCATCTGGTCAATGGAAAACGAGTATTACTTCTAATTTAATGTTTAGAACATATGTACTTACTTAAATTCATGGCACTTACTGATGTGTTGCCTTAAAATGTCAGGGTTACGGTTATGTGTTTTGGTAACTGCGCAATCGATGTCCCTGCACAGTTTCTTGAGGTTCTCAATGTGAACCAAGCCGCACGTGGAATGTCATAGTCATTAAAATGAAGGTTTTAAATAATTATTTAATTAATTAATTTCCTTGTCTTCTATTTTTCCTTATTACTATTCAAATAGATGTTTAGCATTTTTTTTAAATTTATAACATTTTTATAAAATTCGTATATACAGTACTCATAAATGGTGAAGCAAAGATCTTGGACAAACACTTCAAATTTCAGTTCAAATAAATACTTGTAATTGCCAAAAATTTATAACTGATCAAATTCTCTCATAATAATGTTATAATTCTTTAACACTCGAAACTTGTCAAGCTGTAACTGGAGTCGAGTTAATTTGCGAATTAATTGAGATGTCCAAAGGGGGAAAATAATCAATCCTAACTGAGGTTCAGTACATTTTATCGCGAACAGATTGCTTGTTGCTGAGGTAGTGGATTGTTTATAGTTGGTGGCAATGTATTGCAATAATTAGTAGTCGTAAACATATTACTGCTCTGGATATAAATCGAAATAAGATGATGGTGCTGGCATCCCCTGATCAGTGATCTACACTACCGTAATCGAATGAACTTCAGATGGTGGTACTGATGCCGATGCTGATGGCGTTTCCGTTGCCGTTGTTCGTTGTTGTGCATCCGAATTGTTTGTCCTGCGCGACCCGTATTTTCTTGTTTGTTTCACTGCCAGTCGTACTATTGTCTTTACACAGTGTACGATCGATACGCCGATGATCGCTACCAACGCACACACTCCACAAATTATTATCAATACGATTAGAGTCGCATTCATCACTTGGCCAAGGAAATTACTAGAAATAATTCTAATTTAATAAATATACTTACGTAAATTCATGGCACTTACTGGTATATTGCCTTAAATATCAGGATTACGGTTATGGTGTTTTGGTAAACTACGCAATCGATGTCGCTGCACAGTTTCTTGAAGTTCTCAATGTGAACCAAGCCGCAGGTGTCATAGTCATTAAAATGACGGTTTTAATTAATTAATTAATTTCCTTGTTATTTTCTATTTTCCTTATTATTGTCCTAATGTAAATACCGGTATTTACATTTTTAAGTTTATAAAATTTAAAAAAAATTCGAATAGTATAAGTACTCATAAATTTCCTAATTATAATAAATTTTTGTTTAAAAAAGTTGTGAAGCCAAGATAATAATACTTGTAAATACTTGTAATTGCCAAAAATTTATACAGTAACTGATCAATTTTTGAATTTATTCTTCATAATATGTCATAATTCTTTAACACTCGAAACTTGTCAAGCTATAACTGGAGTCGAGTTAATTTGCAAATTAATTGAGATGTCCAAAGGGGGAAAATAATGCTCTGTATCAATCCTAACTGGGGTTCAGTACTTTTTATCGCGTGCTGATGCCTGTTGCTGAGATTGTGGTTTGTTTATGGTTGGTGGCAATGTATTGCAATAATTAGTTGTCGTGAACATATTACTTCTCGGTTGCTCTGGATATAAATTGAAATAAGATGGTGGTGCTGGCATCTCCTGATCTCCACTTGTAATTGAATGAACTTCACATGGTGGTGCTGATGCCGATGCTGATGGCGTTGCCGTTGCTCGTTGTTGTGCATCCAAATTGTTTGTCCTGTGGGTCCCGTATTTTCTTCTTTGTTTCAGTCGTACTATTGTCTTTACACAGTGTACGATCGATAAGCAGACGATCGCTACCACCATACACACTCCACACATCGTTTCCAATACGATATCAGTCGCATTCATCACTTGGTCAAGGAAATTATTAGAATTAATTCTAATTTAATAAATACGCAAATTCATGGCACTTACTGGTGTGTTGCCTTAAATATCAGGGTTACGGTTATGGTGTTTTGGTAGACTACGCAATCGATGTCGCTGCACGGTTTCTTGAGGTTCTCAGGTGGAAGGTCATAGTCATTAAAATGAAAGTTTTAATTAATTAATTTCCTTGTTATTTTCTATTTTCCTTATTACTACCCATATTCTAATTTATATTTTTTAAGTTCATAAAATTTTTTAAAATTTCGAATATACAGTACTCATAAATTTCCTAATTAATAAATTTTTGTTTAAAAAAGTTGTGAAGCCAAGATAATAATATTTGTAAATACTTGTAATTGCCAAAAAGTTTATAACTTATCAATTTTTGAATTTATTCTCTCATAATGATAAAAGATCATAATTCTTTAACACTTAAAACTTGTCAAGCGACAATTAAGAGTTGAGTTAAATTTGCGAATAAATGAAACGTCCAAAAGGAAAAAATAATGCTCTGTATCAATCCTAACTGGGATTCAGTACTTTTTATCGCGTACTGATGCCTGTTGCTGAGATAGTGGATTGTTTATAGTTGGTGGCAATACATTGCAATAATTAGTAGTCGTAAATATTTTAATATTGGGTATATTTGAAGTGTTAGATTCAGGCTGGCCGGAAGCAGGGTTCATACTACTTGTTCCCACTTGAGAAAACGAACAGGAAAGCTGCTGAGGATTTAAGTTCACGCTCAGAGATGATGCAGAACTGGTATGACTCGAACGGCGAATGAGAGTGGAATTTTCCGAGCATGAGTCGGGCAGAGGTAAATGTTGACTAAGAGTAAATCTCGTTGGATCACGTTTTTGTTGTGGTATTTTAACTTCTGCCGTGCATTGGGTTAACGTTCGCCAAAATGTCCCGACTATAATCAATCCGATGATGATGCAAACAATTATCGTTAAAGGCCTCGGCATTCCACTCCCATCGTCATCATCGGCAACTAAAATAAAAAAAATAATTGTTACTACCTTATCAATCAAAAGTCAAAACATGAGATTTTAGTATTTGACTTCTTACCAACGATTTGTGCTAATAGAATAGCACAGAATGTCGAAAGCCAAGCACAATGAGACATTTTTTAAAGTAATGGATAAATAACTTCTTCATAAGATCTGGGAATTATTTTGAGAATTTGCTACACCCTCTGATACTCTTGATATTAATGATTAGATATTGCTTTTGTTTTTGTTTTGTTTTTTGTTTTTTTTTAGATACCTAACAAAATAATCTCGTGAGTGGAAAATTTTTTGATTTCTAGAAAATAATTGCTAAATAATGCTTAGATATTGCTTTTGTTTTTGTTTTTTTATATAACAAATAATTTCTTGCAAGTGGAATTTTTTTGATTTCTAGAAAATAATTACTAAGTAATGATTAGATACAGTATGTAAATTTTAGTAAATCACTTTATAAATACAAATATAAAATTACAACTTGCAAAATATGATTATTTATGTTGTGAACAATTCTTCAAAACATAACTGATGATGATGAGTGGTGAGTAAACGAAATAATTATGATGGCTGCCATGTTTCCATTTTCGAATGATATCCATCACGCCATTCCGACATATTACTTCTCGGTTGCTCTGGATATAAATCGAAATAAGATGGTGGTGCTGGCATCTCCTGATCTCCACTAATTGAATGAATTTCAGATGGTGGTGCTGATGCTGATGCCGATGGCGTTGCCGTTGCCGTTGCTCGTTGTTGTGCATCCGAATTGTTTGTCCTTGGCGCCCCGTATTTTCTTCTTTGTTTCAGTCGTACTATTGTCTTTACACAGTGTACGGTCGATAAGCAGATGATCGCTACCACCACACACACACCACAAATCACTACCAATACAATTTCAGTCGCATTCATCACCTGGTCAATAAAATTAATTGAATTAATTCTAATTTAAAGTTTAGGAGTGTATATATACTTACTTAAATCTTAAGGTTTCCAGTGTTACGTTGCCTTTCTGTTATTGGGACTGAGTTGAATGTAAATACGCACTTGATGACGTGAAACAGGTGGTTTTTGTTGAGTTTCACAATGTGAATAAGGCCATTTGTGGAATGAATCACGGGTATTATAAAGGAACGATTTGAAAGTTTATTTCCTTGTTATTTCCTTTTTTAAAATTTATTATAATACTGAAATAGATGTTTACCAATGCTTGAATTCATAAAATATTTTAGATCCAATTACGAGTCATAATTTCCCTTTAGAAAATATTTGTCGTGAAGAAATATTGCAACGTGAGAATAATTTAAAATTATTCTTTCAAAATTACAGTATCATAATTATTTTTTCTATAAAAATTCAATAAGGCATTCGAATGTACAAAATAACATTTAATAGAAAAAAAACAAAAAATTTCTTGACTATATCAGCTTAATACAGTTTCAAAAAGAAAAGAAAGAAAAAAAATCATAATTTATCACAGGTTTTTGGATATATTTCTCCTACTTCTTTAATAGATGGCACCAGTTGTACTGGTGAACCAAACGCATGGTGATTTAAACCACACCCTAATGACCTTAGAATTTCTCTCTCACATGACATCACACTTGATTTCCCTTTATCTATTGCTTTGTTTGCGGGAATAACGTGTTGTAAGATGGCGGTGCTTGTGGATAATCGGTGTAATTCGGATTAAAATTTGACGGTTGATTTTGAGGCATGATTTGTTGCGTGGGTTGATCGTGATAGACGGTGACTGATGGGGCAGACGGAACCATCATTTGAGCAGGCATCATTTGGGGTGCCATTGGATTGTTAGAAACGTTTATGACGTGTACTTGTGGCATTAAGTCACTCTGGGTTGTTTGTTGCATGATTGGTTGTGGTACTGCGATAACGTGTCCCCTGAAGTTGCCTCGTCTTCGCAGTAGGCAGCATAAAAACAACGAGAACGCCAAAATCCCTCCTATGATAAGGAACATCAAAACTGCGGCGTCCATCGTGCTGGAGATTGTAATAATGTAAATTGCAAATTATCAACCGTTAATAAAAGTTTGTAAACACTTACCAGCTGGTTTTCACTCTCTGGCAAGTTTAGGTAGCCGAATTTAATCCGCCCAAAGCAGGATTCGGTTCGGTGTGCTGTTGCGCCGTGCAGGAACTTTTTTCTTTCTCGCGTGACGTTTATGATTACGAAGGTCAAGAATAAATGATGTCATCATTTTTCCCTTTTTTTTCTAAGAATAAGTGTAAAGTAAGTAAACAATTATTATTAAAAATTATGAAAACAGTTTATTATACTGTATAGTTTTATCTTATCTTAGCTTACGTTTGTTTTACAACAAATTTTGGTTGAATATTAATCATAATTGAGTTATATGTATATGATGGTATAGGAATATGCAGTAATTTAATATTCTTATCAGTTACGGAAGTATAGATAATTGGCGTGTGTCTTATTAAAACAAATCGGCTACATTATAATAAGGACCGAAAACAAAAATCCATGCGCGATACATGCGATTATTGAAAATTGATGTATTGATTTGAGACAACTGCATTACCATTTTATGTTTATTACAAGAACAATCCAGTCAG
>JAQFZO010002646.1:0-11641 GCA_034695885.1 Geophilus flavus | reverse complement strand
ATAGTAAGAAATTAATGTAAATTTTTGCATAATTTTTATTTTACGTTTAGGTTGATTATTTTTATGTTGATATTAAAAAAATGATTTTTATTATTACTTCGTTTGTATATTTAGTTTAAAGAGGTAAAATTTTAAGATTGAAAAAAGGACGTTGTCCAAAAAAAAAAAAAAAAAAAAAAAGGGGCGTTGTCCAAAAAAAAGTAGCAAATTCGAGTTCGACATAGTATGAGTTCGATATTACCGAATTCCCATATATCGACATAAATATCGATAAAACAAAGATTTATGATTTTTGTTTGACATGTAAAAAAATTTTATAGGTTTTTGGAAAGATTTTTAAAGCCATCGACATGATTTTTCTCCTTCACGCGAAAATCAACAAAAATAACATCAAACGGAGGTGATCTTGTACGGGGCCAAGTTTAATATTATGGGATGGGATTATCTCCCAGAAGATCAAAGGTGAAATTGACCCAAAGCTCAAGTTTCGACGTGTCTCTTTCTTTTGCGCTCATTTGTCAGTTCCAGTGCGGGCGTGTGCAAGGAGAATTGTTACCATAGTCTCTGAAATATTTTAAGTTTTAGCTAGCTTGGATTAAAACACACGTCTTTACCTACGATAATGGAAGAAAGGAAATATGGAGTTAACTGGCCACACGTAAGTTACACTTTACAGAAAACAAGTATTAATTAATTTTTTTTGACAGAAAAAGTATAAAAATGTATGAAAATCTAGAGGAAATATTACCAAAACCGATCCAGAAATACTTTTTCTTTCAAAAATAGTCCGATTTAGATATAAAATAATAAAAAACGCTTACCCCGAAACCAAAACCACGCGTCTTTGTTTTGAATTTGCCGATTCCACCTTTTCCCTTCATCCGGAAAATAAAAAGATTTGTCAACTCCTTTTATTACATACCTGTGATGCAATTTCATCCAATCTGGCCAACATGACACGAATGCGAGTGTAAATTAGGCCGTTCTTTCTCAATAACTTTAAAACACCAATTTAATCTCGTTTATTTATAAAAACATAAAATAAATTAGTTAATGGCAGCCAAATTTACGGAAGGGGATGAACATTACGATGATTTTTCAGTGAGAAATTTAATCTACAAATTCTACAATTTATGAATTTCCCAATTTCTGATCATAATTTTGAAATTTCTTATTTTTTCATTTCAGGATTTCGATCAGGAACCGCTGGATCGGTTAATGAAGGATATAATTAAAAGCGGTGTGAAAAAACCAGTACCAGCTTTGGTAAGGCGTTATCGCCGATAAACAGTTTGAAAATGAAACCAAAAATTATTTTATTATATTCTATTAGCATCAAGGCTGGGTGGAACAAGTTACCTACATCAATTACTCGCCGCCAGAAAGTGGAAACGATGAAACTATTTCACTCGAAGATATTTCCATTGCGAATGAAGAATGGTTGGAGAAAATGAAATATTTCAAAGATGATATGTCGTGGTTACTCGAATTGCCCCATCACAAGTACAAATTTTGATTAAAAATCTTTTTTTTTTTAAATTAAAAACAATTTTATTAATGTTATTAATTTTTTAAATTTAGGTTTTGGTCACAAGCCGTGTATGATCCGGAACTGAGAGAATGTTTGACTTCATTTTTGAGTCACTGTCCGCGTTATTTCGATCCCCCGAATGAGTATATGACCGAAGATATGAAGAAAATTTTGGCGGAAGTCGCTCGTGATGTGTTTTTCGTTCATTTGAGAATGGCCACGTACAAGGAAAATAAGGTTTTGGTTGATTAAATGGTAGAAATGTGAAGGTTTTTGATTTTAAATATTTTTCTGTTGATTTTCAGTCATCACACATAACGCCCAAAGTGTTCGGAGAGATTATATACGATAATTTTCTATTCGACATTCCAAAATTGATGAATTTGTGCGTGATTTATGCCCAGGGAAATGGACATTTGTTGCAGAAAATTATAGAAAATATTTTTAAGTATCAACCGAAATATTACGACGATTTAGCCAATGTCGTTCCGTCGATTAAACAAGTAAAGAATAAATCATTTGGTGCATTCACGAATAGCCAAAAACTCGTTTTGCTGCTTCATGATGAGAATCTCGTCTCAAAATATCTGAAACACGTTTTTTCCTGTCTCATTTTGCATTTTAAAACGAATTTTTAGTCGTGAATGTGCCCGATATTTTTTTTTAAGTTGAAATTTTGTGTAAAACTCCGTATATTTTTTTTCCAATTTCAGGCATTGGAGAATGTTAAAGTGACTCTGGGATTGCACGAAATGCCATTGCAAGAAATTCAAAATGGACCTAATTCGAATGTTTTACACGAAATTCCTTGGGAGCGACTTGAAGACGTGTTGTTTTTCCTAGTTGACATTTGTGCAACATTAAGTGCCTTTTTAGAAATCTACCATTTGGCGTCGACCGTATTCAATGAACAAGAATTTCCTAACTAGTGAGTTGACCGAAAATTTTCGTTTTCTCGCAAATAATAAAAATAAATTAATGTTATTTTTTTTAAATAAATATTTTATAGTTTTGCAAGTTACTACGAAACCCTGATCCCTCTGATTCAAAAAGAACTCAGGTTACGACGAAATAATGCTGAAGTGATGTCATCAATCGATGGTGTAAAAACTCGAATGCATTTAATTAAAAGTTGCAGCATCAAAATAATACGGACAATCGTTACTGTTTCATACATCGAGCCAATTTTGGATACGGAGTATGAATTTTGTAAATTTTTGTGATTTTGAGGATTTTGTTAATTTTTTTTTTCCAGTGATAAAGAAAAGCGAGCGCTGTACGTCGAAGGATTCATGGATTTTATGACTGCTCGGTTATCGGATGCAAGGTTTATTATTATTATTTTTTCAGAATTTAAATTAATGACTCAAACTGATCATAAATTTTTATTTATTTAGTTTTATGACTGATTATGTCAAGAAATATCCAATTGAAGATGATTTAGACATGATTGCCCAAGCTGGATCATTTCAGTAATGTTTTAAAAACACTTTTTATAAAAAAATATATTGGAAATTGTCAAATTAACACCCGAATTTGATTTCAGTGATCAAACGAGGATGGATTATTTGATACAAGGAGTGAAAACACTGGAAATAGAGAGAAAAAATCAAATGAAAAACCGGACTTCGGTCGAAAGAAATGGACATTACAATGCTCAACAAGTATTTTTACTTTCTTTTACTTTATTTGTATATTAAATTCATTTAAAATTAATTAAATTAAATTCATTCATTCTTTATTTGTTATTTTAAGGTTCCCGAAAGCGAATACGAGGAAGCGAACGGTTTGTTCAGCGAAGGTGCGTGTGCATCAGCACCTGTGACGGGAGTGGAATTGGAAAGTTTGATCAGTCAAGTGAAAGACATATTGCCAAATCTTGGAAATGGATTTATAGAAGCGTGTCTCGAGTATTATAACTACACAGCCGAAGATGTTATTCATTATTTACTCGAGGACAGTCTTCCACCACCGCTGAAAGTACTCGATCGACACATGAAAACGTATAAAACTTAATTTTATTTCTTTTCCTTGAAAAAAAATTCCCGAAAATTAAATTTATATAATTTTGCAGAAGGGAAAATAAGAAGAAAACCGTAGTAGATGAAGTTGAAGAAGTTCCTAATGAAAATTTTTGTTACCTAACGGAGAGGAAAAATGTTTTTGATCACGATGAATTCGATGTATTTAACAGATCTGATGTAGATCTGAGTAAAATCCATAAAGGAAAACGGTAGATTAAATTTAAATTTATTAATAATAGAATCGATTTTATTGATTATTTTTTTATTTTCTAGGAATAGTAAACCGGAAAGAGAGATATTAGACGACAAAACACAAGTGAAAAATATGAAAGATTGGTACAAAACTTACCAGAATGTCGTCGATATCGTCGATGTGGTCGAAAACGATCCGTACGACGATGAATACGACGACACTTACGACGAAAATGATGTAGGTGCTTTGGTTGAAAGCATTCGTGCGGATCAAGACGAGTTGTTACAACGAAGGTTTGTGATAAAAATTACGATTTACTAAATTTTCAAGCTAAAAAACTTTTTTTAAATTTTATCTTTAGGCCGTTTACGACACCTCGCGTTTTGTCCTCGACATCAAAAGTTGAAAAATACGAACCCGAAAGTCCGGAAGAAGACGAACCTACAGCCAGCAGTACGGCTTCTTCGACCAAAGATCATTTTGTCCAAAATCCGGAGGAAATCCGACAACGAAATGCCGAACGATGGGCGTCGAAGCAACAGCAGAGACAAAATCGTTCGGGTAGAAGTTTCACCAACTCTAATAGAGACGTAAAAGGTTCGTAAAAATTAAAATTTAATTTTGTTTCAAGAAATTTTATTGAAAAATGAATTTTTTAGGTAACGCGAAAGGACAAGGCCAAAGCGACGAAGTGAAACGGAATCGAGCATTTAAGGAACGGAACAAATCCAACAGAGGCGATCACGGTAGAAGACATTTTGCCGATAGAAAACGATCGGGAGGAATGATTCCGTCGTGATGTGTTAAAAAATTACTTTCTTTGTTTTTTCTTTTTTTTTAAAAAAAAATTTGAGCTTTAATGCTATTTGTAATTTTCTCACTTGTATAAAAAAACAATTGTTATAAAAATATTATTTCCAAGATATGTGGTCTAGTTGCCATTTTTGTGACGCTGAGTCAGAGCATTTCTGAATCGAAAGTGATGTTGGATTTTTCTTCGTTGGAAGATCTAAGCAGAGATTGGTTTCTTCGTGGATAAAAGTCTGGGATTTTGGATCGTATTTCCATTTTTGATAGCGGGCTTGATTGCAAGCGATGAAAGTTACTGAAGGAATCGATGACTGGGGACTGCTCAAGCAAACCGATTCATCGCTCGTGATAAAACCATCGTTTGTAACGATAAACAACTATTTATGATAAATATATTTTAGTTTCAGTCGAGTAAAAATCATTTGCAGGCAGAAGCTCGTTATAACGAATTTTTAAAATTTTTTTTGTTGGTTTTGTACAAAAAAAAAATCCTGATATAATGAACAGATTTCGAGTTCGTTATAACGAGGTTCGAGTTGTATGTTTAATAAGTCACCTGTGGAGCGAAAATCTCAAAAGCGCAGATTTTTGTTGCTGAATTTCCAACATTACTTCCTTCCCCGTGTGACATCGGTCGTTGTAAACATTGATCGTTTTTGATATTTCTGATCTGAAAAATTTTGTTAAAATTATAAAAATCATCTTTTTTAATGAAGAATCTGTAAAAATGATATTTACCTTTCCAAAAAATGACGACACACTCGGGAAAAAATTTTGTGGCCAAATATTTTGTAAATACCAACCGAAAGAATGACATTTTAACCTTTCCCGGATTTTCTTTCTCTCGACAACATCCTCGGAAATGGCCAAACGTCTCGCTTCTAAAAAATAAACAAGTTTGTTTATATAATTTTTTTTTCCAATTTAAATAAAAAAAAGTTATTTAACCTGGATTTAATTTATAGAAAAAATATTTCCATTCGTCCATCCACACTTCGGCAACCCTCGCTAAGTTTTTGCTCAAAATATTCGCAACACCACCGGGAAAATCGTACGGAGATGATTTCCTAAAAACGTGTCCGACGCGGGAACAAGGCACGATTTCGATGCTTCCGCCACACATCCATATCCGGAACGACATCTCGATGTTTTCACCACCCCAGATGCTCATGTTTGAGTCATAACGACCGATAAAATCAAAATACGATTTATCGATAGCAAAAAGACCTCCAGCCATAACTGGGGTCTTGTACGGGCGTGATGTGTTTTGTTTGCGGAGTGTTGCGACGTCGTTTCCTACGGAGAGCCATCGAAAATGTAAATTCCAATTGAATGCTCCCCAATGGAGGTCGAAGCTGCGCAAATATGCGAAGGTTTCGTCGTTTATGATGTCGATGATGGGACAAACGACGTGTGATCTGAGAAATTTATGAAGAAAATTAGAAAATTGATCAAAAGTTTCATAGAAATAGAAAATTTTGGATTTTTTAAGGTCAAAATGTCTCCGTGTATCGTTCCTGATCAGATTGTATCATCCCAGTTTAAAAATATTTCAAATATTTTGCAAAAAATGTGGAACTATTTGGCTAATTTTTTTTTTAAAAAATGCGAAATTTAAAAAAACCTACGGTATTGAATTAAACTTTGTAAAAATTTTGCATAATTATTGCTGAAAATCTAATTTTACTGTTTAGGTCATTTCCATCACTCATTTCATTTCATCACTTCTAACTTCGCCACATTAACACTAAAAACTCTGCGGGAAATGGCATTAACGTGATAAAATTACAAGGTAATAGTGAAAACACTTATTAAATTCGACGGGAAATTGTGTAAACGCTTTAAAATTACGTAAGAAATGACATAAGACACATTAAAATTATAAGAAAAGTGACGAAACGAGTGACGAGAAATGGCCTAAATACTGGAAATGAACGGTGGACTGATGAAATTGATCTCTAAGAGTGAATTATTAGGGAAATAATTTGACCGAAGACGATTCGTCGTGTCCTTTTTGACCGTATGCCTAAATTATTACTTATTCTGGGCGATTCGTTGTAAAAGAGGTTCAAGCCATCCTTTGGTGCATTCACAATGCGCATCTAAGAAGGTAAGAACTTGTCCTTTAGCATTCTCGGCTCCTTCGAGTCGTGCACGGATTAATCCGACTCTCTTTTTAATCCTCAAGATCCTAATCACGACTGGTAAATGAGCGACGTATTTTTCTAACTCTGCTCCTAAAAATACTTCAAACGAGAAAAAAACACTTGTTAAAATAATGTAAATAATTGAAAAATTATAAATTTTCAAAGTCACGTACATCTAGTACTAGCATCATCGACTAAAATGATTTCTCGTATGAGAGAAATCGGTGACTGATTTATGACACTGTGCACCGTACGGAGAAGAGTTGACCACGCTTCGTTATGAAATACGATAATAATGCTGGTTTTTGGTAAAGATTCTATGTAAAAATTCCTGTTTCTGCACCTGTGCAACACATAAATGGGGATTTAATTAAATACCAGGAAATAATTCATTAAAAACTTATAATTTGCATGCAAAAGTGTGTCATGGTTTCACTGCTGTGTTGAAATTTCCTGATTATATTAATTTCACTAATTTTACAAATAAAATACAGACTTTATCAAAATCACTCACAAAAACGCAATTTTTAAAAAAATTTTAAAATCTCAGGAAATTTCACACATCATCCCACAATTTCCACATATTTACTCAGTTTTTCTCAAATCAGGTAGACTTCTATTGACAGAAATGCGGTCACTAGCCATCAAATTAAATTTATTAATGTGATAAAGCGTTTGCGACCTCTTAATCAACGTAAAAGGTAAATATACAGGTTCTCCGTGTTCTCCTTCACCCTTAATCGGTGAATATTCGTTCAATTTATCGGCAATATCTATATAAAAAACAAAAAAAATACATTAAATATTTTCCCACAACAACAACTTTCACTTTCTTTTCTTTACAGTACCTTGGGAGAAATTAACGTGCGATTCCCACGCACGAGTGGCCGAGTAATAAGCCACAATGACATGCATTCCTTTTTTATCCACGTATTCTTTTTGTTGCAACTGGTTAAGTATTCTTCTCTCGTCGAAAACATCATCCCGGATCAGGTAGAAAGCGATAAAAAAGACGAGAACGAATAGAAAAATGCAACACGTGCGTCGGCGCCGGAAAAAGCGGCGCATCCACATAAAACCGCAACAAAAAACGGAGAGAAAAAGGTTCAGAACTGCGTTGCGGTGCGATTTCCTTCGAAATCTGGAAATTACGGTCGAGAAGAAGGACTTTGATGCACTTGCATGAGTTTAAAATGGAAGAAAGGACAGGTGAATGGCCTGTGGCGATTTTAAGGGCGTGTCGAAACTTCATTCTTTTCACATAAACCACCGGAAGTTGCTATTAAAGGCAACAGGTGTCTCTAAACGATTTAATTTTCGTGTAATTATGTATACACACTTCATAACTCTGTAAAAAAAAATATATAAATAAATAAATAAAGCGAAATAAACTTAATGGAACTTTTATTGCAGTTTTTTTTTCCATTCCAGTAATAAAAATTCAAAAGTGTTGATCACATAACATAATGGTCAGCCAAAATAAAAACATCGCACCAAGAAAATACAGCACAACCATACATAATTAATCATTTTAAAATAAAAATCAATCAAAAACCCAATTTTTTTAATCCAAAAAAACAAATAAACAAAAGAAATGGAAAAAAAAATATATTTAATTTTTTGTTTAACTTTTAGAAATTTATTCATTAATTTTTGTAATAATAACTTGCAAAACTGTACACCATCTATCCGCATATTTACATTTATTTTAACTTTTAACAGTTTTTTTTTTTTGTAATATTAATATAATAATAACAAATCGGTCGATTTATCATGTTGACCTTCACCGGTTTTCACTGTCATTCCGATCCGGTTTTATATGATATGCTAAATCCATTCAATCACTACATTCGGAATAAGTTATGGAATGTATCGTTCAAAAAACCATTTCCCGCTCTAAATTAAATGAAATAAAATAAAATAAAACAAAAAATATTTTTTAATTTTTTACGGAATGTTAAATCAAAACCCCTTCACCCTAGAGTTCCGATTTCACCATCACCACAACAACAACAACTACGTTTCATTCTTCGTCAACACTTTTTTTGATTTTTTCTTAATTTTTTTGGCAAGATTTGCATCAGCTGGAATGAAAGACGAAGAATTGACTTTGCCCCGCCTGGTGGTAGAAATTGGAGTATAAGTCGATGCAAATGTGGTTTAACACAAAATTTGTCAAAATATAAAAGGAATGAAAGGAAAATAATTAAGGATTTTAGAAATAATTAAACTGGAATGTCGGTTATTTGCCATTTGAATTGTCCTTTCATCAACCACTGTTGTTTTCTGCTGCGGTCGCATTCGGTCAGAGTCGGGAGAGTTAAATCGCGTAGTGAGGGTTTTGTGAGACAGCGGTTTGAGCTCACGTGTAATAATGTTTTATCCTGTGGGAAAATTAGAAAATATTTGTTAATATGGATTGAATTAGATGGAAAAAATTGAAAATTACTTCTTCGCTATAGACCCACGCTTGATTTCCACCCAAACCGTGACATCTAATTAATTTGACCGGTCCGTCGGGTGGAGCGGCATCCAAGCAGTTTTCGTCGCACATGATTTGCTGTCTCTTTGTGTATGCGAAAACCTAAATGAAGATTTTGATGTTGTAAATAAAATGCAGGAATTGTGGATTTTGGTAAATTATTATCGCTTACTTGATTTCCTCCCAATCCGTGACATCCGCCCATTCCAATATTTTCTCCATTTTTATGACCTAATGTATCTAAACATGTTTGTGTTTCTCCATTTTTAATCTGAAATTGAGGAAAAACAAAAAATTAGATCGAAAAATTAAAATATTGGATCAAAAACCACCAAAAAATCAAAAAAGGTCATGGAAAGCACAAAGACACAAAAAATTGCATCAGAATGCACAAACACTCAAAACATTACATCAAAAATTCAAAAAAATTCACCCAAAATTCCATCAAAAAACTCAAAAATTCAAAAAATACATCAAAAATCATGAAAAAAATAAAAGTTCATAAAAATACTAAAATCTCAAAATATTACATAAAAAAACCACCAAAAAAATCAAAAAGGTCACAAAAAGCACCAAAAACCAAAAAATTGCATCAAAATGAAAAAATACTCAAAACATTCCACCAAAAATCAAAAAATTAAAAAATTCACCAAAAATTCCACCAGAAAGTCAAAAATTCAAAAAAGTCACCAAAAATCACAAAATTTTTCAAAACAAACATAAAAATAATCAAAAATTCATATTTAAAAAAAAAAAAAAAAATGCAAACTCACTTCTCCTAAGTAATAGAAATCCAAAGGCATCTGTGACTCTGGGTAAATATTTTGTAAATACCACCGGAAATCTTTACACTTTAATCTCTCCCTTAATTTCTTTCTTTCCGATAAGTCGCCCACATCCACATTTCTAGCACCTAAAACAAATCAAATTCAATTAAAATTCAATCATCAAAAAAAACATAAAAACAAAAACATAAAAACACATCAAACCAAACAGCGTAATGAAAAAAAACACATTATTACATAATCTTTCATGCAATGTTAAAATTTTGTTGCTTTTTGGTTATTATTATTACCTGGGTTAATAGCATAGTAAAAATGTCTCCAATGATCAAGCCACACTTCAGCTAGACGAGCGTTATTGTGATTAATGATGTGCCCAGTGCCACCAGGAAAAGTATAGGGCGTTGATTTGCGGAACACGTGGCCCACATGAGAACAGGTTACAATTTCAACCGATCCACCACACATCCAGATCTTTACCGGTTAAATAAATGGAAAGAAAGAAAAAAAAAGTCCAAAATGCCACATACAGTAAAATGGAAAATTGCAGGAAATTTAATGGAGAAAAGGTTTTTAGAAAGAAATTAAAAGATTATTTTTGTTATTGCAGCACAGGGTGTTTTTAGAAGTGTTTCTGTAAATAAAGTCTGTCAAAACCGAAGTTTTTACATGAACCGGTCACGGATTTTTAATTTTTTAATTTTTTTAATTTTTAGATGGTCTGGTCTCAAATTTTTAATTTTTTTAATTTTTGATGGACTGGTCTTGAGTTTTTAATTTTTAGATGGACCAGCCTCGGATTTTGAACGTTTAGATGAGCTGGTCCTGGTTTTTCAATTTTTAGATGGTCTCAAATTTTGAATTTTTTGATGGTCAGGTCTCGGAATCTCGGATTTTGAATTTTTATATGAACTGGTCTCGAATTTTTAAGTTTTTCTTGGACCAGTTCTCTCGGAATTTGAATTTTTCAATGAACCGACATTGGGTTTGAATTTTTAGATGGACTGGTCTAATTTTTAGATGGATCAGTCACAAATTTCTTTTTTTAGATAAACCAGACAGATTTTTAATTTTTTGATGGACCAGTCTCAGATGGAAAGATTACTGTATTAGATTTTGAATTTTTAGATGGACCGGTCACGAATTTTGAATTTTTAGATGGACCGGTCTCAGATTTCTAATTTTTTTTTTTTTTTTTTCTAGGTCTTTGGAATTTTTCCATAGACATTTCATTGGGTTTTTCAAATTTCCAAAAGCCGCTGCCAAAAATTCCACGACCGGTTTAGGTTTTTAAAAAAATGATCGGTCGAGACAGACTATGTTTACAGATGGAAAATCAAAGCATTGCATTACATTCATTCATTCATTCAGTTGTTTGGCCCAATAGAAATTTGAGATTTGACAATTCGGGCTACCTGGATTCATTTTATAATAGAAGTCTTTCCACTCATCTAGCCAAACTTCAGCGAGGCGTGCGTTGTTTTTCATCACAATCCGGAACGTGCCGCCAGGGAACGAATACGGTGACTTCTCGCGGAATACGTGGCCCACTCGGGAGCAAGGGATAATTTCAACAGAGCCCCCACACATCCACACCTGACAACATAACATACCTGGCTCAAACTCGTTTCTAGAGTTCAAACCTATTAATCCCATCACTTCAATTCTTTTT
>JAQFZO010002645.1:0-11642 GCA_034695885.1 Geophilus flavus | reverse complement strand
AATTATATGCATTTTAAAAGTCACATTTTTTAATCCCCCACACTGTAATTTGTTGAAATATAGTTAAATTAGTGCAACAGAAGCCAAAAAAACCGATATGCATTTGCACGAACTTCCATACCATAAATATGTTATGTTTAGGGTATGGAAGTTCATGCAAATGCATATGCACACAGAGTACAGAAGCAACAACATAAACAAATTTTAGACACATTTGCGATCAACGATTTACATAGCACAATTGGAAATTGCGTCGCCGTTTCTTCAGCAATGCATCACACGCATCAGACATGAAAAGTGATAAAAAAAACATTTGTTTCTCCCTGCAGATTTACAAGTTCCGGGAACCAGCGCCGGCACAGCTGCCAGCAGCCATCAAGAGACGGCACAATCGAATTCACGCAAGCGGACAGGAGCGAGCCGAGGACGACCTCGAGGTGGTTCGCGTCATCCAGGCACTGTGCGAGCTGACATGAGAAGTGCTTCCCAGACTAAGGCGAGAATAGCAGCAGCTCGACTCAAACGAGTGCAAGAAACAGCGAGAACCCGCGCGGTCTCACGTAACGTCCTGTTACATCAACAGCGGGTAAACACCTAACAGTTTGGTGACAACTGTGGAACAAATCATAACCACGAAATGCCTGTTTTTGTTGCAGGTGTTGGATGGAACCGCCCTGGATGAAGTGGCGTGGCATCCAGATGACGAAGTTCCAGAAGACGGCGGCGACGATCTTGCAGGGGTATAAGAAACAACAAACCAAGAAAAACCTAGTCAATTCATCAAAATCGTTTTTTACAAATTTTTCTCAGGACAACCACAACAGGACGGAACAACGACCTTTCCACTTTTTCATAACTTTGTCCCAGTGCAACCTGCAAAGGGAGGTTTTGGCGAACTGCCTCGAACAGTTCTGTCAAAAGTGGTTGGTGTCGCGTGAGGTGCATCCTCGCTACGTACGCTTCGAAGAGGACATACTTCTTGAAGAAGACGACGTGCCGCAGTACCACCTGCACGCCTGCGTGAGAACGCTGGAGCCCATGACGGTGCCAGACATACGAACGCGCATCATGAACGACGTGTTTCCCGGACAACAGCACGCGTCCATAAACGTAATCAACATGTCGGCGCAGGCGGCCGGGACAAAGATTAAATACTCTACGAAGGAAGATATGTCCCCAATCGTCGTCAACACTTCTCTCAGCCGAGCGCACGAATCGTTTAAAATCAGACAGTGGGCGCTGCAGACGGCGACAAAAGCATTTGACATCACGCATCCTTTCGTGCTCGACCGCAAGTCATGCATAGGTGCCCTACAAAGGATCCACGGAGTCTTCCATCGAAGATGGCGTGCTCGCAAGACTGTGGCGGAAGCCGCCAAGAGGAGCAGGCTCTTCCACGAGGCTTGGGTCGTGAACGAGGGCACGTGGTTGCACGACTTGTTGCAGTGGTCCGGAAACGTCGACGTGAACGACGCGGCGGATCTGACACGGCGAAACTTATACATGTACGGGCCTTCTGGAGTGGGTAAGTCATGTTCACATGTTACGATTTTGTCACCTGCACACATCAAGACACTAATGTTTTTCTTCTTTCATGTTCTTTCATCTCAGGAAAAACGTTCAATCTGGAGTGGCTGATTCCAGGTCTGTCGTCGGCATTTACGCCAACGCTGGGTGATGCGACCTTTGCTTTCAGCGGGCTGAACGAAAGTTACAGCCACATCTATATCCCCGACGCTCCGGACCGCTCGCTGACCGGATGTGATGCTGTACGAGAGATGGTCCTGCGACTTTTCGAAGGCGGCAGCATCACAATCCGCACAAAGAATGCGGACGGCGTGAAGGTCCACAAAGGCTTTATCTCCGTCGTCTGCTCAAACTTCAATCCGCCGACAGACCTGGCCACCCTGCGACGTCTCAAAGTGATTGCATGTGCAACGAGTTGGAAGACCTGCGTCACAGCTAAACCAGCAACAGCCGCTTCCTCTACTGTGGGACCCACATCCTAAATTTCACTTCCACTTGAAAAAAACAAAAATGACAAAATAAAAAAACAATTGGCAAAACCATACAAAACGATTTCTTTTTCTGTAACAAAACACATCAAACCAACACACATGTAACAAACTTTATTGAACTACACCAGAAGCATGCAAATGACACATGTCCTTGAGTTTAGTCAACTATGCTGTAAATTTATGCAATCGCTATGCAACTGCCATCGCTACTACAAAAAACCAACAGCAAAAGTCCAATAGCTTGTAATTGCTTCCAACTTGTTCCAACTGGTAAATTCAACGTGCAATTTCGCAACATCTTGAGTTGGGATTGCACCTATTGAACCCAACATGGAACCAACTGAATGCAAAATAGAACCAATGTGGACAAGTTGAAACCAACAGGAAATCAATTGGTTCCAACTGGACATGAATTGATTTCACATATTACCGTACTTCAACTTGAGGAGAGACTTTACATGTGACATCACTTTCTCAAATGAAACCAACATAAAACCGAAATGCAAGTGGAGGAAATGTGAATGACATAGACTAAAAGATGAAGGGCAAATTACACACTTTAGGCATGGCACACACACAATTAAGAACAATTGGCAATATTGCACCTCAAACATTGTTATACCGTGTTCACACTTGAACCACTTCTTCAGAAACTTATCATTCATTGCAAAAATCACAACAAAAACCACAGTATTACACACATGTTTCACATTTCTGACGTCATCGCACATAACATTTGAAATGCCTTCTACATGATCCACCTACTTTGAGAAACATTAGTTTTTACACTTAAACCATTTCTACATCCTCAAACAAAATGCCTGATCTTCTACAACTTACTTATCTTTAAGAACTTAACTTGTGCAAGACTTTAAAAAATGTCAGATTTTCTACAGGTTAAACTCATACAACAGATCCCTCAAACTTTGAGTTGTAGAAGATGTGCCATACTTTTTCAAGATTTAGAAGTGGTTTAAATATGAACAGCAACATTACTTAAAGTTGGCGGTTCATGTTTAGAAGTAGTTGAAATGTGATAACATATGACGTCAGAAATGTGAAACAAACCTCCACTGCCTCAATATTGCGTTGTGTAACTTGCAATATTGCCAGACAAAAGCAACCAAATAAACTTTCCCAGAAAGTTGTTCAAGTGTAAAAATACCACAACATTAAAGTGTATTAAAAGATCCTCAACGGTGCAACATCACGTTTTGCCTCAAAATTTTTTGTTGTGTAATTACGGCAAACAAACTCATGCAAATACATATTACAGGGTGTTCCAAAATTATTCACCCGCTTTCAAAAATGAATTTAAAAAAAAACTATTTGCTCTACAGCGTTGATTTTTTGTTTAAAATACTGGCCAACTCAAAACGTTTGTTTCCAAAAAAATTTCACACTCATAGCTGTCATAGAAAAAAAGTTATGACAAAAAATCTACAAGTACAGAATAAACACAGCCCACAGACTTCATCATCAAATTTCAACATGACGTCCAGCTGGTTGAAAACATGCTAATCACACTGTTAAAATTATTTTAACACTTTTCGTACCAATTTGAAGACTTTTATGTGTAAGTCGACACATGCAGCCAGCGGGTGATGGGCCTGATGGCATCTTACACTAAAGTGTTCGCAAATTCGGACAAAAAGTGCAATTTCAATTCATACAACAGTTTGCAATGCCTCAACTACAGGATAATGGAATGAACCACATCATTTTTCAACAAGATGACACAAATTGTAAGAGATTTCTTAAATGAAAATGTCAACGATAATTCGTGGGGTCTTGGTGATCCAATTCCACGACCACGAAATTCTCCAGACTTAACTGCCTAACATTTTTTCTTTGGGAATTTGTAAAGGATCGTGTGTATAGTACCCATGCATCCATTTAATCTTAATGAACCAAAAATGCAGAATGTTAGCAACTGCCAACATCACAAGAGAAATGCTGACCAATGTATGAAATGCAATTGAATTGCTACGATTTGTGTTTACAATGAGCTGGAAATCATGTTGAAATGTAATGATGAATGTATGGCCAGTGTATACTTGTAGTTTTAATGTCATAACTTTTTTTCTACGACAGCTATCAATGTGACATTTTATTAGATATAAACTTTTTGAGTTGGCGAGTATTTTAAAACAAAATTCAGCACTGCAGACCAAATAGTTTTTTTAAATTGACTTTTAAAACTGGATCAACAATTTTGTAACACCATGCACTTTTCTTTTGGTTGCTGTTGCACGCATTTCACCATCTACCAACAAACTACAGCAAGTCCAATTGAAAAATATCACTTTGGAAGAAATAATACGACGAAAATTATCATTTTGCCGTTAAATCTATTGATGAACTAAGCTTACTAAATAGCAGGATGTATACCTAATTACAATTTTATCAAATACTACAACTTGCATATGGTATAAGTACTTTTCTTTGTCGATTTTCAAAACTTCCTTTCAAATGTGCTTGCCATTTTCAAATATAAAATAACATCATAAGACAGGTTCAACAATGTGTTCTGGTACAGCAACCAACTGAAATTCCTTGATAACTACAAGTTTACGTAGTTTTTCAAACTTAGAAATCAAAAATTCACGGAAACAGCGCACTAGAATGCCATCAAAACAGAATAGATAACAGACATACTATGACATTATAGCATCATCTGTCTGGCGACCAGACTACAAGGTCTTGGTTTTTAGCAGCAACTGCACACTGCTTAAAGTGGATTAAAAAAATTGAAAATAGTTGTCAGCACTAGGTATTTTAATAGTGAAGTTTTATCTGCAGACATTTTATAGCATTTTAATTTCATGGCACTATCCCTAAAAATTGCATATTTTCATAGTTTTTACATTTTGGGAGCATACATTTCATCATCAGTGAGAAATGTTTCATGAATTCTTATCAACTTTCGCAACATCCAATTCAAGTTTTGCAAATTGTTGCAATTTTCACCTACATTGTGGTTAATTTGATGAAATTTTTCCTATTCCCTTCTGCATTTGGTGATAGTGAGCATTGTGGCAGCAATTCAAACTGAAGTCGCACACATTTCGAAAATGAAATCAAAAATCAATTTCTAATCTCACCTGTCCAAATTCCTGTGAGTAGAGAAATGTCATCATGAATGCACACAAATGTTGAAAAAATCAACCAGAAATTGTATTATCCTTCAAATCTTACAAATCACTGATATTCACAACTTGAATTTCGTCCAACTAATGCAAAATTTACCCTTTTTCCACTCAACCCTAGCAAATTTTAACAACCCTCTATTTAATACCACACTTTTAAAATTTAAATACCACATGTGCATGACTATTTCAAACTTTTTAACAAAAATGCGATTACATTTTTCCAAATAATTTCTGGCTTTTTATAAACTGGTCCATTTTTACCTCATCTACATTTTATTTTGCAAAATTAAACAAATATTAATCCATACACTTTTCTTTTTTAACATTTATTTCTTGCCTAAAGCTAAAGTAATTCCTTCTCATAGTTTTGGGCGAAATGACATAAAGCGAAAGTTGTCAGACCATTGTCTTTCACAATTTCTCACATATTTATGCTGAATTCTCAAAAAAACTAGGTTTGTTGACATTGATAGTACGAAAACTGACCAACAGACAGTGCTGCCAACAGAATTTGTACTTGAGCATCGGGAAAGCGTCAAACACGTGTTGTTTTTGCCGAGATTTTTGCTGCAAATTCATGAGAGAAAATGATATATGTCGACTTGTTTCGTCGCTTGTCATGATGTTTTACACGATATTCGTATTTTCTGCACACATGCGCACACTTGTTTCTGTTTGACACAAAACTTATCTCGACTGATAAAACACCAAAATGAGGTAAATTGCAACGTCGACGTTTCCTCACGTGTTTAAAAACCACTAATACATTTCTGTTTAAACATTCTCACTCCTTCGAAGCCAACAAATACAGCGATTTCGACGTCGACTCGAAAAAAGTAATTTCCATCGAATATTTCAACGACAGGCGAGCTACAACTTTGGTAACGCAAAACAGAGGTCTGGCGTCATGTTCGGACAACAAACACGTAATTTTTATTATTTCATGTGGGATGGCAACGGCTCAATTGGTTTTTTATTCGTAGTTTGAGGCGACGGTTTTTGTTCTTTTATAGGTTGGATTACGTGCAGATTTTGTAAATGTGGCGCACATGCGGCCAAAAGAAGTTTGCAACAGACATCCACCGTTCGTAAACGTCCTATTTAAGTGCACCAACAGCAACAACCATGCGATTTTTTTCAAAACCATGGAAAGCGCGTCGATCGAAAGGAAATTGACAAAGTAAATTTTGGATGCAACAACACGAGTTTTCATCACGTGAATACGATTTTGATACATAAATGCAAGAAAAAGAATGGGAAATGTCGGGAAAGTCAACTGAAATCGACAAAAAGTCATAAAAAAATCAAATACCTTAATAATTTTGACTCACATTTGTACCATGTCAATCAACAAATCCAGCAAAAATCATACAAAATATGTGAAAAATGAACGTAAAAGAACAAAATGTGACGAAATAATTTGACTTTTCAACACGTGTTAACAATTCAGATCTAGAAATCGACAAATGGAATACAATTGTTAGAAAATATGTGGAAAAAGATCAAAATCAAGAAAATGTGATGAAAAAATCAAATTACTTCACACTTTGTACTCGTTTTTTTACAATTTCGTCCAACAAATACACGAAAAATGATTCAAAATGTCACAGAAATGGACTAAAGTCGGCCAAACGTGATGAAATAATTTCATTTTTCAACACCTGTTGACAACTTAGTTGGAAAAATTAATATAAATCATTTATATTAAAACCAACCGCAAATCAGATAAAAAATCGAATTATTTTACTCTATGCTGGTAGAGGAGGGCCATTTTGAAAATGCATTTTGTCTTTTCAAATTCTGGTATGAGGAGGACCATTTTGGTGAACAGTGAATTTCACTTTTTAACTTCTAGTACAAGAAGGGCCATTTTTTGAAAACTCATTCTCACTTTTCAATTTCTGGTATCACAAGGGCCAAAATAAAAAGGGCCATGCAAAATTTTTTTAATTTTGATTCTGACTTTTCATCTTCTGGTACAAGAACAGGCATTTTTGGGAAAAGTCAATTTCACTTTCCAATTGCTGGTACGAGAAGCGGCATTTTTTTAAAAAATTAATTACAGCGATTTAATTAACAGCAATGAAAAATTCCATCACTTGAAAAAAAAGATAGAGATTCTGGGATTCCTTGAGATTTAATGGGATTTAATAGAGATTTTGCGGAAATTTCATCATACGTTTTGAAATGAGCAACGTTGATCTTCATCACCAACACCTCAAATTGCTTTCTTTTCAACCCACTTTAACCTCCAAATTAGTGTCAAAAAATCTAAAAATGTACTTTCCTGGGTCAAAAAACCCACAGAAAACAAATTAGCAGTCAAAAACACTCGTAGATAACTCCTACAGTCCGAAAAACGCACAAACGGGACTGATTACAAGTCGACGCAGCACCGACGCACGTGCATACTGCACGTATTTAAACACTGATTTTCGTCAAACTAGCGGCTAAAAATTCACAAAAGTACTTAACAAGGGCAAAAGAGGTATGTAGAATCAGATATTCACGTTGAAAACATTCTTTGAAGACCACAAGAAGCGGTAACAGCGGTCGAAAGTCATTCGTCGTATGAATTTATGCATTCGACGAATGACTTTCGAGCACTGTTACTGCCTGTTATGATTCTCCACGAATTTTTTCAACACGAATTTCTGATTCTATGCACCTGTTTTGCTTTTGTTAAGTACTTTTGTGAATATATAGCCTCTATTTTTTGACAAAAATCAGCATTTACATAAGTTATGTACACACATCGGCACGGCACCGACTCAAAATCGGTCCTGTTCGTCCGTTTTTCGGCCTGTAGGAGAATCCTACGAATGTTTTCGAGTGCTTATTCGTTTTATGCGGGTTTTTTTGACTCAGGAAAGTACTCTTGGAGATTTTTTGACAGCAATTTGCATGTCTAAACCACATAAAACAAAGCAATTTGAACTAGTGATGATCAGCATAGCTCGTAGACTTAATTTCAAAAGTTATAAAAAAATTTCCGAAAAATCTCTACTAAATCCCATCAAATGTTAAGGAATCCCAGAATCTCTATCCTCTATTCCAAGTGATGCAATTGTGTATAGAATGTTATTAAATCCCAGCAAATCTCATGGAATCCCAGAATTTGTAATTTTTATTCAAACTGTTGCATTTTTTGTAAAAAAATGTTGTAAGTATCATGGAATCTGAGTGAATGTCAGCATTTTTTATTCCAACTGATGGAAGTCTTCATCACAATTAATTAAATTACTGCAATTAATTTCTTTAAAAAAAATGGCCCTCCTTGTACCAGAACATGAAAAGTCAGAATCAAAATCAAAAAAATTGCATGCCTCTTTTTATTTTGGCCCTTTTCGTACCACAAAATGAAAAGTCGGAATCAAAATCACAAAAATTGCATGGCTCTTTTTATTTTGGCCCTTCTCGTACCAGAAATTAAAAAGTCAAAATAAATTTTCAAAACGGCCCTCCTCAGCCACCGCATTGGACTATTCCTCAAAATAATGTCATTTTTCAACACGTTTTAACAATTTACATAGACAAATCAATTAAAAACCACACAAAATTGTGGGAAAATGAACCAAAATCGACAAAATGTGATGAAAAAACTAAATGAGTCTACAATTTTCACTCAACATATTTTATCTTTATTTCTTTTTAGATGGAATGATGGAGAAATATACTGAAAACACTGCTAAAATCGTCACCTGCCTAAACGCGGAACATGAAACAATGGATTTGTTGTCATATACGGGATCATCGTTTTACTTGCTGCCACCCGAACCGACGCTACTCGTCATGAATGTGTGTTTTACACATGCTGGTGCATCAGGCATGGAGTGACCCTAAAATGAATATTTCCTCCGGACTTCTGAAATATATTCGGGACAAATAGGATGCTGAGATTAAAGGAATACTTTCAAGGAAGACCTTATTACGTGTTTGCACACGGGAAACTGGCTGCTACTATTTTTAACAAAATGCTTAAAATTTTTGAACTTGCTAATTTAGCAAAACCATTTTTCATGAAATTTTTATTCAAAAATTGAAGTAAAAGCATTTGCTCTTTTTTATTCATACCACCCATAGTCTGCTACATTTGTTGCACAAATTCCACACCACATGGAATCACCATCCACGCAGAGAGTGACACAAGCCTTCTCCAGCCTCACGTCACCACATGATGACCTACACCTGAAAGTGAATTATAAAGAAGGAAACAGACACCACAAGACATAATAAAACGTTTAATAACCAAATGACACAACTTCTTTAAGAAATAAATAGAAAAGGCCAACATTTTTCATTTCACTTTTATTAATGTTGACATGCAATTGCTTGAGTGACATTTTGATAAACAGCCATGTCTCTTATTGTTCGGCTTCTTTATATGTTTGTGGATTCCTAAAACCAGCAAGCAACTTGACAGAGTGAAACAACATAACAGCAGACGAAAAGCTGCAAACATAGAAAAGTTGCAGAATTCTGACACCAGAGAGGCAGCACCTCCTGGACTGCTTTCATCAAGCTTTCCCTCATGTCCAACTGTGACTCACGCTGTCTGGTCGCGAATACTTAAGCCTAATTAATTTCTGGATAAAATGGGATCAGAGCCTTCTCCACCAATCAGGGTGGAAATAAAAGGCAAAAAGTGTCAATCAATGTTATAAACATGACAAAATTTTTGCCACTTTGTACCTGGGGGTGTAACCGGTCGGGTTTAAAAATAGTTTTCGGGCTCGGTCGATGACATCACAACCTGTGCTGATGTGGCTGCAGTGGTGAGAAAAAGCAGGTCAGCTCATTGTTTCTAGTGCATTTGCTGTGTTTTGTGCGTGCTGGTGGTGATGATGATGGGCAGGCAGGCAGGCAGGCAGGCAGGCAGGCAGCCATTTTGCGGGACAACCAAGACTGGGCCATGAATTTGTATTTGTGTACAACTTTCCAACCATCCATCAACATACACCACCAATCTACAACTTTGCACCGCTAATCTACAACTTTCTGCCAAGTCTACAACATTCCCAACATTGTAAATCAGCGCAAGCTGATCACCGGAGGTGCGACCAGATTCAGCCAGGTAGGTGTAATATTTTTTCCTCATTTTGTTGTCAATTGTATTTTTCTTTGGTTTCGTTTTTTCACTTTTTGTTGTGACTTGTATTTGTATTTGTCTTTGGTTTTGTTTTTGCCTTTTACTAACTACATTTTTTCCCCAACTATTCCCCTTTTTTTTACAAATAACTCGGTCTCTTTCTTTCATTACTTGCATGCTTTCATATTTTTGTGTGAGTGCTGTTCTTCATTTCCCATGTTGATGTTTTTATAATTTTATGAGTTTTTTCCTATTTATAAGGTGACCAGATTTCTTCAAGGCAAAGGCGGGACGATATCGATATCGATATCGATATCGATATTTTAATCGATATTTTAATCGATATCGATATCGATATATCGATATTTAAGAAATTTCGTTTTTAAATTAGGGTATTAAAATTTTATTAATCATATTTCTTTGAGGAATGAATTTCTTTTAACAGATCTACATTTTCTAACAACAATTTGTGAAATTCTTCACAAGAATCTGCAATATTACATTTCACACAAAGAATGGCTTTTAATGTCTCAACTTTCATTTGGGTTTTCTCACTTGTCCAAATTTGGTTGACAAGTGAGAAAACCCTTTCAGTTGCTGCATTAGTACCTGGTAAACACAAGCAATATTGTATAATACTCAAAATATTTTTGCAAGTAACATAGTTTTTGATAAAGTGACCAAAAATTTCAACCCATCGCAAATCAATGGCAGTATGTGCATGATGCCACTCTTGAATTTTATCATTTGAAACATAACACTTAACATACGATACTTCATCAAACAATGCAGTTTCATCAATTTTAATGTTCGGAAAATTTGCAATAATGTACTGTAAACAGTTTTGAACAGCCTCCCACGTTAAAGGTTTACTCAGTTCAACCCAATCAAATTTTTCAATGTCATTGAATTGAGATGACCATTGATTCAAATACTCCCAACAATTTTGGTAAAAATTGGTAACTTGAGCCTCAAATTCAGTTTTAGTTATATCACCCTGGTCAATCAAACTACTTAAATCTTTTCTAATCGTTAGTGGTATAAATCTGGCTGCAGCTCGTTCTTGGCATTTAAACTTTAAATCATTAAGTTGCTTGGAAACTTCTACAATACTGATTTTATCACCCTCGATATTTTTAATTGTGTCCTGGAATAATGACGCTTGATTATGAATAAATTTCAACCAAATTTCTGAAGTTTCATTTTTAAAAAAATCTTCTAAAATCTTAGGGCACTTATCAATGGAAAGGAAAAAAGATTTTAAAGCAATGAACAATTTCAAAACACGCTCAACAGCAGGCGCCAGTGCCAACCATCTTGTTTTTGAAAACCCCAAAAGACGCTTGTACTCCACTTCGTTAAATTCACAGAATTCTTTTAGAG
>JAQFZO010002644.1:0-11643 GCA_034695885.1 Geophilus flavus | reverse complement strand
TTATTTATTTATTTTAATATTGATGTGGTCTATTACGAAGTGCTGCTCTTCGAGCTATGTGTTGAGTCGCGTGAGAAACTTCCTCCAGAAAACTCTTCGTGTTGTGAACGGTGGTTCCACCAAGAAGAACTCGTAATCGTCCACTTTTGTTGATTTGATCGACGATGAGCGATTCTTCGTACGTGGTTCCTCCGATCATGAATACGATCACGTCTTGACATCGATTGGAATACGATTGATCCACGAATGGGAATAAATTCTCTCGTAATTTCCCTTTGATTAAATCCTCGAGAATTTCTTTGAGCAAAGGCGTGTGTTGTGTGTAGATATTTTCAACGCCCTGATAAATAAACAAATGAAATAAATAAATAGAACAAACATTTTAAAATGATTGTGCATACTTTTAAACCCTTAAATATTTTCTTTGTAAATGCTACGGGGTTCTGAGAGTCGATTTGTGCATTGCCTTGTATCCGTGATCCACCAAACTCCAAAATGCAAGGCACGATCTGTGAAAATGAATATATAAAATTAAAATTTATTCATGTTTAATGGATTTTAATAATTAAATCTACTTTTGCTAATTTTTCACTGATTCCCTTCTTTTTTAATGCATCAGTTAATCCCATCGATTCGTTTCTGCTGTCTCCTTCGTAGCTGAGGGTGTATAACAAAACCAAACGAATCGCATCAAGTTCGCTGACGTCTCTGATGAGTTGTTTCACTTTCTGATTATAAAATAATTAATTAAAAATTAAAAAAAATTTAACTTTGTTACCTGTAACGAGCGAGAATGATCAGATTTCGCAGCCAATTCCTGTTCCGTTTCGGAAACTTCAAGAAGTCTCATTTCCCTTACGAGTCTCGACAATTCCCCAATCACCGTCACGTGTTTCGAAACCGTTCCGGACATTTTCTTAAACTGCGGATAATTCTCGACAAAAACTTTCATGTCTGCAATTGATTCAACTTTCTGATGACTCTTCGCTCTTTTCTGAAACTCGTCCATCAATTCTTTAATCGTGGCCGCGATTTCCCCAAAATTCTGGTACATATTCTAAAATCAGACATAAAAATAATAAATTAATAACATAAAAAATATCCCAATTCTCCTTTTCATACATCACTGTAAAATTTATCATGTTCGGGCGACAAAACAACTTCCTGCAACTCTTTCGAAATTCCAGGTACGGATGACAAATTAACTCTGTTATTATAAATTCCTAGTAATTCGTGAACCATTGCTTGATACGTCCATTGATTTAAAAGTGGCGTTATTGCGTCGCATCTTCGATCTAGTATCAACAACAAAGGTGGAATCTCCGATTGGCGAAAACCGAATAAATTAGCTTCTTTGGCCATGAATTGCTGCAATACACAAAAGTAAATTATTCCAAATGTCGATACAGTAATCAGTACGTAAATAAAAATTTACCCTGATGTTTTCGGTCAATCTTTTAGCCATTTCGGAGGAACTTTGATAACGAAACATCGGTCTTTTCTTCAATGATAACAAAACGGACACTAATCCTTGAACAGTTCTTTGTAAATGTGTTGGTTCCCAATTAATTCCCTAAAAATATAAAGGACAAAAAACATAAAAATTTTAAAAAAAGTGAAATATTTCTGAAGATTGGGAAAACTTACGTTGTAACAGCCGACAATATTCAAGGAAAATAAATGATTGGTTATGGCGATGTAATCTCCGTAAAATTCCTGGCATTTTATGATTTTAAATATTTTTCTAATCCTGTGTTTACATTTTATTAAAAGATCTTACTTGAACTTCTCTTACGACTTCGTGCTCATCGGCTTCGGCTAGAACTTTGACATCACTTTTGCTAATGACGTTACTGAAATCTGCCAGTGAGAGTCCAAATTAAATAGTTTTTTTCTTGTTATTTATATTTTTTTGAGTTATTTACATATGTAATAAAGTCCGTATTTGGGTGATCGCAGTTCCTGAGCCAATAATTCCACATTTTCTTTCGTAGGTCTCACAAATACAATACATTTTAAATGTTTCATCGCTTCCCTCACTGCTCCACGTTCGATTTTGGCACATAAATAAACTTCCTTTTGCAGTATTTCTGACTGGGCGTAAATCATACTGACGATACTCGTCTAAAATTGGGAAAAATTTCAGCATTTTAGTTTAATATATGAAAAATCATGATTAAATAAAATTACTGTTTCTTTATCCATCAATAATACTTTCATCCCTGGCCCACTTTCATCGATCATACGAGCAATATACAATTTTACAGCTGTAATGGCATCCATTTTGCTTGTTAAAGTGTTGAGTTTCTGATTTTCCTCACTAGATGTCGAGCTTTTAATTTCCGAAAATCACCACTAGATGTCAATAGTCAAGGGAGAAAACTGGCGGATTCGTGTGCTCCTACGTGCTAGGATTTTACGCGGGCAAACAGACCCGAAACAAAATAATTATAACTAAAAAATTGCGCTCAGTTGTTTTTAATATAATAATTTAAAAATGACATCATCCCACAACAGAGATGATGCCGTTCACGGATCCATTCTGCGGATTAAACTCGTCAATTTCTTGTAAGTAATAAACCACATGTTTTTCGCGCGAGCAAAAGTACTATTATGGTAATCGTTACTATTGAAATATTAATTCTAATTTCTTATTCTGTATCTCTTTCTTTTACACAAAGGACTTACGACTCCGTGGAATTTAGACCAGGTTCCAAACTGAATGTTATCATCGGACCGAATGGAAGTGGCAAATCGACGATTGTCTGCGCTATTTGTTTGGGACTTGCAGGAAGAACCACAGTTATTGGCAGAGCAGAAAAAGAATTCGAATACATCAAACATGGATACAACAAAGCGCAGATTGAAATTGAATTGTACGTATTTTTATTATATTATATTATATTTTTTTGCACAAAACATTTATACTAATATATTTTTTCAAAAACATTTTATAGAAAAAACACAAACGGAAGAAATTTTGTCGTATTTCACGAAATTAAGAGAAATCCACCCACGTCAACATGGATGTTGAATGGAGAGACCACGTCAAAGAAAAACGTTTGTAGAAATTATCTGTAAACTTTACACAAAAAAAAATTAAACTGTTTGAAAAATAATTTCAGATTGAAGGTTTGATGACGGAATTGAAGATTCAGATCGGCAATTTGTGTCAGTTTTTACCGCAAGATCGAGTGGCTGATTTCGTAAAGATGACCAAACAAGAACTTTTAGAAAACACGGAAAAAGCGGTATTATTTTTATTCACATTTAAATCGACTCACAGTCAGACAAAACGCTCGGTAGATACCACCCAAAAGATTAAAAAAGATTACAAATCCATTAAAATCAAATAAATTCATGTAATTAAACCCGTGTAAATCCATTTAAATGTTATACACATCTATTTAACTGTGATTTATTTGAATTTAAATGGATTTTAATGGATTTACTGGATTTGTATTTTTTTTAAATCCTTTGGGTGTAAACAGCGTTTTGTCTGGAGCCACCTAAATCATAATAAAAATTATTTTAATAATTTAATAACATTTAATTTTTGATTCAACTTTTAGGTTGGTGATGAAGATATGTTCGAGCATCACACGAAGTTAAAAAAATTACAAGGCTCCATCAAGAACGTTACTACGAACTACGAAAGCAATTTGAATAAACTCGAGACCGAAATACAAGCAAACAATCGTTTGGAAGAAAAAGTACAGAATTATAAAGACAGAGAACATTTTTTGGAGAAAATTATACTATTGAATCAGAAGAAACCGTGGGTGGTAAGGAGTGATAATCTTAAATTGTTTAATCACTGTTTTTTAAATTTTTTAAAATATTTTTCAAGGAATATGAAGATGTTCGGAAATTATTTAACAACATGAAGAAACAGAAGAAAGAATTTGATCGAGAGTTGAAACAACTGAGGGATAATGCCGCGCCATTTCAAGCCAAGATTAATGAAGAGAAAGAGAATGTTAAAAAGTTGGAAGCGGACATTAGGAACGTGGTAAGTGAAATTGTTTGTGTACATGTGTACATGTACGGTATGATAAGAAATTTTGTATTTAATGAATTTTTAATATGATGATAGGAAAAAAATATCGGTCAAGCTCGTGCGAAATGTATCAAGATTGTCAGTGATATCGATCAATTCAAATATGAATTTAATGAAGTAGAGGAAGATTTTAAAGAGAAGAAGACTATGGAAACTCGAAGACAGGAAAAGTAAATTATTTTTTTTAATGATGGTTTTAGGTAAAATTTTTTATTATTAATTTTTGTTTTATATTTTATAGGCTGCTTTCATTTCAACAACATCTGGATAGTTTGAATAACGAACTGATGAACATTCCTGCAGAAGCTAATATTCAGGTACGTGTTATTCCGGGATTGACTGAAAATGGGTCGTCGGTCGTCAATATTCCGACGATATATCAATATTTATTTACTAATGCTTTCCACTCGTTTTTAATGATTTTGATGTTTTTTCTACTTGAATTTGTTGATTTAAATGATTTTTCACTCACATCCGAACACTGAATTCATTATACATTCAAACTTACACGAAAATTCTATTGGAAATATTGAAAAAGAGTGAAAAATCATTAAAATGATATAAAACAATTGGAAAACTCATTAAAATCATTAAAGATGGCTGGGAAAGTAGTTGAGAATGGGTGAAAAAACTATCGGAATGGAATATCATCATTAACCTATACAGTAAATGCCTACGGCCTATTTTTAATCGGTTCCCGATATTTCTACGTTATGAACCTCGAAGTAATTACTTTTTTCTTTTAAAAGCCCAGACTGGAGGAACTGGCATCGGAAATGAGGGAGTGTACTCGGGAGTGTAATCGAATTGACGGAGAAATATTAACTGGAACAAGCAACAGACAACAGTTCGAACAGGATATTACAAGTTAGACTTTCTTTATTCATTTTGATGATACAAAAATATTAAATCGGTTTTTTTCTTAGGACATGAACAAGAATTACGTCAACTGCAAGATGTTCAACGTCGTCGAATAGAAACCTTACGCCAGAGAGACGACGGAGCATATAAAGCTATGATGTGGCTGAAGGAAAATCAGGACAAATTTGAATACAGCATTTACGATCCAATGATGATCTTAGTACGAAAGAGATTTTGTTTAAATGAATGTTTCATTAATTTTGTTTTTTTTTGAATAGTTAAATGTGAAAGATCCAGCCATGGCGATGTACGTGGAAGCGCGCATTTCTTACGATGACATGTTTGCATTTGTATGCGAGGATCGTAACGACATGAACAAATTTTTAAAACTTATTAGAGATGATATGAATTTAAGTGTAAGCGCTGTCCTAGCACCCCAAGAATCTCCAGGTTCTTTTCGACCGAATCAACCGATTGAAGAATACAGGTTTGTTTCAATTGAAAATTTAGAATGGGCGAATTTAGCTTAATTAATTACATTTTATTTTTTCTCTCTAGACAATATGGATTTCGTTCATACTTACGGGAATTGTTTACTGCTCCCGATGCAGTTATGAGTTATTTGTGCAAACAGTACAATGTGCACCGAATTCCCGTAGGGAATGCTGAAACTAGGGGCATGGCTAATCAAATATCAGAAAAAACAGAGTTTCGAAGTTTCTATTCGGCACAGGATTACGTAATGCAATTATTGTCTTTTCGAAAAATATTTAGATATTTATTAAATTAATTTTTTTAAATTATTTTGTTTAGCATCAATCGTTTCGGTCGAAATATTCAGGGGAGATTTTATCATCAACTTCACAATTAAAGTGAGAGAAGTCAATATATTTCACAGCTGAGGACGTAATTTTTTATAAAAAATTTAAAATTATATTTTTACAGGAATCCTAGTTTTCTGAGAAGCACGTTTAATACGGAACGAGAAAACGCGTTAAAAGCAAATATGCAGGTTTGTAGTGTTTTTATTGCATAATTTTCTTTTTATTTACTATCTTGTTTGTTTTAGACTGCTCGCGATGGCATAGCGACGATAACTCAGGTTCGTGACGAATTATTAGTCAAGAAAGCTGAAGCAATGAAGAATAAGGACGAGTTGAAAGCAATAAATGTTAGTTTAGATATAAATAAGTAAGCGCGTTCAATATTAAAAATCAATTTCTGATTTTGATTTTGTGATGCAATTTTTGTCATCACATCGCTATTGCACAGCTGCAACAGCTAATAATTGTCTTTTATCCACTTAAAACATAATTATGCAAATGTTTACGTCACGGTTGCGACGTTTTTCACTTCTAATTGGTGGATAAGTGAAATAATAAAAATAAAATTAACTCTTTCGGTCAGTGATCAGAATTCGTTTTTCTGCGAGATTTAACTTCAATGTAATGAAAAACGTCACCATCATAACGTAAAAATGAGCATAATTAAGATTTGATGGGATAAAAATAAATTATTAGCTGTTTCAGCTGCGCAATAATGACGTGATGACGAAAATTGCATCACGAAAATTAGAATTTAATTTTTAATTTTGAATGCGCCTATTGACTTCAATAAATCATGTAATTAATTATTTTTAAATTATTATTTTAGAGAGATTTAACTGCGAAACGTCATTCGAGAGAAACCTTAAGAGTGAAAATTAACCAAAAAGAAGACCACATTAGAAAACTGGAAGCTGAAAAAATTGATCTGGATGAAGAAAAAAACAAAATGCAGAAAAATTACGAAAGAGTACTCGATAGGAAATTGGAAGTTTTGCGGAAGCTTCATGAAGAAATGAAGGTTTGAACTAATTTAAATAAATTTTGATTGATTGATTATTTATTTATCTTTACTAATTTATTATTATTATTTTTAGATTATTGTGCAATTGACCATCAAAAATACGAAATTATGTGTCAAATGTTCGGTGGCGATCGATTTACGAGTCAAAGCAGAAGCGAAATATCGACAATTGAATACTGATTTAGATGAGAAAGAGGTTCGAAAATCTATTTTAATTCCAATATTGAATTGTAAGATTTCGCCAATTTTTGTTTTTCTGTAGAAAGATGTACAGAACTTCAACGAGCAGCTTACACAAACCAAAGTGAACGCACGAAACTTACTGGCCAAAGCTAAAAGAGATACTGGCCTTAGACCTGACCAAGATTTATCGGCTGAGACGAAAATAGTATGCGGTAATTCGAATTTTTATGAATTCAACTTAATTTGAAATCGTTTTTTACATTTAGACATTCGGTCACTTTCCCGGAACAATTCCCGAACTCAATACCATGATATACGACCTTCAAGCAAAGGCTGATTCGCTTTTACAAACGGATGGAAATGTAAGTCGATATCATCGATAATTTTTATGGTTAAATGAGATTAAAAATGTTAATTTTCTTACAGATAATCGAGGAGTACAACAAGCGGAAAGAAGAAATCGCACGTCTTCAAAAACAAATAGAAAACCAACAACAAAATGTTGAACACGTTAATCAAGAAATCGCGGAAATTAAAGGAGCATGGCTTCCCAAATTAGAGGCATTGATTGATAAAATCGACGTAAATTTTGGACGTTTTTTCAAGAGTTTAGGATGTGTGGGAGAAGTATCCCTTACAAAGGGCGAGACTAATGAGGCAAGTTACATTCATTTCTTGTTTTTTTTCTCGTCCAGTAATTATTTATTCATATTTTTCAATTTTTCTTCATAGGATGAATTTGACAAATACGCTATCAGCCTTAAAGTCAAATATCGAGACAGCGAACAACTTCGGGAATTGTCGGGTCTTCAACACAGTGGTGGAGAACGGAGTGTTGGAACCATTTTGTACATGATGGCACTTCAGGAATTAACTCGTGTACCATTTCGCTGTGTGGATGAGATTAATCAGGTTAATTCAACTTAAAAATGTACCAAAAGTAAAGTTCTAATTTTTTCTTTTTTAATTTTAAGGGAATGGATGCCACAAACGAACGAAAAGTTTTCGAATTACTTGTTCAAATTTCGTGTAGGGAAAGCACAGCTCAGTATTTTCTACTTACACCTAAGGTATATTTTTAATAATTAAAATAGATGACGAATATTTTGATTAATTTTATATTTAACTTTTATTTCAGTTACTTCCCGATTTGGATTTAAATGCAAACATGACTGTCATGACCATTTATAATGGAGAACAGAGTTTAGATCACACCGAGTGGAAACTAAAAAAGTTTATTAAACGAAGAAAGGATCTGGCTCGAATGGATAGAGGATGAAATACGTCAACTTTAACCGTCATAAATATTTAGTTTTGTTCTACTTTTCTTTTCTTTTTCTACACGATAAATGTGTTACATTATAATTTATTTTAGAAGGTTGTTTTACATTTATTTCTCTTCGACTCGTCAGTGCCTTATTGCAAAAAAAAAAAAATTTAATTCATTAAAATGATACAAATACAGTTAAATTATGATAGTCTGAAGTTAGCCTCCCAGGGGAGGTTTTTTAATTAGTTCTTTCACTTGTACACAAATTTGCCTTTATAACACTTTTTTTTACCAACATCAGTTAAACATTTCGCGTTTGTTAATCTATTATCGTATATTACGAGCCATAAAGCACATGTATGAAATAAATTTAATAACTCATTAATCAAACAAATATTAATTTGATTTATAATGATTTTACGATAATATGTGATAAAAACTTAATATGTATGAAGAATGAATTAACATTTATAATCACATTGTGAAATATTTTTATTACATATCAATCATCTTTGTAAAGAAAATATATTAAATTTAATAAATGCATGATTTAAATAATTTTCTAAAAAATATAAACCAATTGATTTTTTTACGGTATTAACAACCAAACCAATACCCATAAGCCGGTAACGGATATTGTTCGTCCGCAATGACTTCTTGATCGTTAAAACGGTAAAAATCTTTATCGACGAAGAAATAAGTCTTCCCATCCGTCCATTGAAATGCACTGTTTATTGGATATGGAATTCTCTTCCAGTTAGTAATCGGTTTCGGATATCCGTCCTCCATCGTACGGGTCGTATCGTCGTATCGCCAATATTGATCGCCATGGAAAAAATATGTTTTGAAATTTTTACCCCATATTAACGCAGCATCCAACTTCTCCAGATCTTCGGGTAGACTCAGGTTACTCAATGGCGCTGGGTTGGGCGAAGTTATCGCGTTTCCGTCGAATAGCCAGTATTGAGGTCCCGAGAAGAGTACGATTTTGTTGTCCGTGTGTCGTTCGTACGCTGCATCGATTCTTTTTACGGGTTGGGGAAAGCGAAAAAGTTGTTGAAATTTAACCGGGTAGTTTTCATCTAATAATCCCGTGTCCTTAAATCTCCACACCCACTAGAAATTGAATTGTATTGATTTTTTTAAAAATTTAATTAGGTAAAATTTTTGATTTTTTTTTTATTACCTCGTCACGGAATACGAAAAGTTCGCCTCGAATGGTCGTAATCGTATCGTACGACCCCTCGCAAATATTCGGTGTCGAAGGGGTAGTCGATTCTTCTTCACTATCGATTTGAACGCTGTTGTCGTCATGATCGATGTCTTCATCGCCGATACCACTCGATGAATCACTCGTGTTTTCATCATTGGTTTCAGTTTCGTCATAGCCATCACGTTCATCATCGATGTCGTCATCATGTTCATCTTCACGCTCATCACTTTCAGCATCACGTTCGTCATCACGTTCATTATCATGTTCTTCATGTTCCTCACTGTCACTTCTGTCATTCGTGTTTGGAGTAATTTCCTCTTGTAACGGTCTCGATACTGAATTAAAAATTATTTACGTTGAATATAAATTAGCTGCCCCTAGTATGGCTTTCCCACATTACCGTAAAGTTGATAAACTCCAAGAATATCATCGTATCCCAACTGAAAATCAGATCTGAACCCTTTATAATATGGAAACATCAATGAATTCGGTTCATGCGAGTGTGCCAATCCTAGACTATGTCCAATTTCATGGGCGGCAACAGTGAAAAAGTCAAAACCTGTCAAATTAATCAATTTAATCAATTTATTCCCATATATAATTAACTCATCAAATCCGTGATTCATACTGTACCATCTTCCGACCCTCCATTGACCCAATTTTCGTCTTCATCAAAATGAACGTCACCTCCATAACTACCATGCTCGTAAGGATAAAACGCATGTGCCAATATATTACCGGGACCGTCCATCGGGTACCCATCACCATGAGGCCCGCGAGCGAAAAATAAAATGATATCGGCATTTATGTCGAACTTTTGCGTAAACTTTAACCCCGAATAATCCCCCCATATTTTGAACGCTTTCTTCAGCTGACTTTCCGTCTCTCGATCTCCCAATTTTGGCGACCAATTAGCAATACTAGAAAAACAGAAGAAAGATTGAATTTACGCCATTAAAAAAATACAAAAAACTTACTAGTAAGTCACGCTTCTTTTCCTCCAACCTTCACTACCAATTATGAATCTTTTGGTACGAGTTTTATTACTATTTTTACTAGTATGTGAAACATCAGGTACCCCGCATCTGGGGGTAGTGAAAAGCGCGACGGTATCGTTATCGAAGATACCAGTTTGTTCCAATCCACCGAATTTTTGCATCGTTTTTATGGCATCGATTATCGTTTCTTCTTTGTACAGATTTTCAGCATCCGATCCCGTTCCTCCCAAATAGCCATAACGTTTCATGTACTCGAGCTGTAAATTTGTTTTGTTTTATATATTTATAAATTTGTTTGTTTTTGTTATTACGGTACTCACTGCTGCTGAAGATGGAGGTTGCAGTACGGGTTTGAGATGTGTTTGATTTAGAAGTGATAAGATGATGAGGAGGCTGCGTACAAATGACATTGTCATGATGATGGTGAATGAATTGTGTTTTGGAAGTTTGTGTGGTCGAGCTGATGGTTAATTTATGCAATTGAATGCTTCCGTAACGTGGGCGTGATGAAGTAAAATAAAGGAAAAGAACTTCCTCGCTTGTCAATTGAATGAGTTGTATTTTATTAAATTTATTTTTTCGTTTTGTAAGATGACCAAATTGGGCGGTTTGCGGTTTCCTTGGGAAATGAATTGCATTATAACTATAAGATGATTGTACCGGGGTTCATTGTATTATTTTATGCAGTAAGACTAGTAGTAAAATATTTAGCTTGAGTTTACTTTTTCTATTTATAGCATAGTCCTGTAATTAGTTCGCGCCCTTGCTCCTGAATTATAAAACCATAAAAGTTTATTGTTTATCAAAAAATGTAGATGTTGGGAGGCTGGTCGATAAGTTTATATTATTTTTGCAAATACAATCAAAGTTAAGAATTAATCGTAAACTCAAAAGGCAATTTAAAATAAGTCAAAATTCATTATGCATATGAATAACGCGTATATATTTTATCAATTTTCAAAGTTGACAAGTGACTCAGAGTCATTTTCTCGTCTTCATTTGAAAAATAAGGATATAACGTCATTTTGCTGGCCCATTGATTTCATAGGGTCATATGAAGAAAATTAGGTACAATTACACTTTACGCCGAATAAGATGTTGTAGGGTCTTTTCTGAATCCTCTCGCCACGGGGAGTCCGAAAATCTATGTCCGACCGTCGAAATCTGTGCGCAACAGTCCGAAAATCGCACCCGAAGATAGCAATTATCG
>JAQFZO010002643.1:0-11643 GCA_034695885.1 Geophilus flavus | reverse complement strand
GGAAAATGTTGTGTTGATTTTATGCTGAGTTTACAGTATGATGATTTTTTATTGGTGATGTTGATTTTTGTTGGCCTTTCTGTTGATTTTTATTGATTTTGCTGAATTGTATTGCTTTTTGTTGATTTCTATGTTGATTTTTGTTGGTTATGTTGATTTTTGTTTGGTTGTGTTGATTTTTGTTGATTTTATGTTGATTTTTGTTGGTTATGTGTTGATTTTTGGATGATTTTTCATGATTTTTGTTCAATTTTTGATGACTTTTGTTTAATTTTTGATGATTTTTGTTTATTTTTGATCATTTTGTTCAGTTTGTTTGATTTTATGTATTGTTGAGTCAGTTAAGCTGCAACAGTTGTTACTTTATCCAAAATCCTCACCTATTACAATATCCTTGTTGACTTAACAATCTTGTGACTTTCATTATTTCACAACACCATTTTTCCATTACATTATTACAACATTTCTTTTCAGCAATACAAATATACTACGTACTTGATTCTTACCATCACAACACACTATTCACAGTCCCAACATTATTAGTATTCAATTTCACAACATTGTTGATTATTGATTGTTAATTTCTACATTTCACACAACACTACTTTACATTTCCATAAATCCACATCATTTATTTTATCAACACAACACAACACCACAACACCAAAAACAAAACATTTACCCCCAAAGTCAACACAGCATTTTCCCAATTAAAAAAATCAACATCAAAAACACCACAACATTTACCTCAATTAAAAAAATCAACACATTTTCCCAATTAAAAAAAATCAACACAACATTTTTACAATTAAAAAAATCAACACATTTTTTACAATTAAAAAAAAATCAACACATCATTTTCTCAATTCAAAAAATCAACACAACATTTTCCTATTAAAAATTCACATATAAAATTCTCTAATTCCTCTCCTCTAATTTTGTTGTTTTTGTATCATCCGATCATTCTTTTTGACATAATTTTATTGATGCTGTTTTATTACAAAGTTTGGACAAGATGACACGCCGTAATCGTTTTTTTTTTCACTCACATAAAAGTCAATTGTAGGCAAGAAAAATACGATTAAGTCGGTGTTTTTCTGCCATTGCGATTGGCAGGTCTCAGCCCGAGGTTGGACTTGTCACACGTGTCATAAGTGTCCCTTCGACTGCCCCCGGTCACCCTATTTGGTTACACTTTGGTCAATATCGTTCCCACCATTCAACTCGCACGTTTTTACTATGAATTTCCCCCCATTTCGTCCCCTTTTTCAATGGTTTTACATCTGTTTTCAGTGTTTCCCTCGGTGATAAAAGATCACTCCATCTTTTATCACTTTCAGGTATTTTTTAGGTTGGGATTTTGTGGGTTGATTTTTTTTAATTGGGAAAATGTTGTGTTGATTTTTTTAATTGGGAAAATGTTGATTTTTTTAATTGGGAAAATGTTGATTTTTTTTAATTGGGAAAATGTTGTGTTGATTTTTTTAATTGAGGTAAATGTTGTGGTGTTTTCGATGTTGATTTTTTTTATTGGAAAAAATGTGTTGATATTTTTAATTGGGAAAATGTTGTGTTGATTTTTTTAATTGGGGAAAATGTTTTGTTTTTGGTGTTGTGGGTTGTGTTGTGTTGATGGTAAAATAAATGATGTGGATTTATGGAAATGTAAAGTAGTGTTGTGTGAAATGTGGAAATTAACAATCAATATATTAATCAACAATGTTGTGAAATTGAATAAAAATGTTGGGACTGTGAATAATGTGTTGTGATAAGAATCAAGTATATTTGTATTGTTGAAAAGAAGTGTTGTAATAATGTAATGGAAAAATGGTGTTGTGAAATAATGAAAGTCACAACATTGTTAAATCAACAAGGATATTGTAATATGAGAGGATTTTGGATAAAGTAACAACAATGTTGCAGCTGAACTGAGTCAACAATACATGATATCAAACAAAATGAATAAAAATCATCATAAATCATCCAAAAATCAACCTAACCAACAAACATCAACAAAAATCAACACAACCAAACAAAAGTCAACATAGAAAGCAATAAAATTCAACACAAAGATCAACAAAAATCAACAATAGCCAACATAAAATCAACAAAAATCAACAATAGCCAACATAAAATCAACAACAATAGCCAACATAAAATCAACAACAATAGCCAACATAAAATCAACAAAAATCATCATACTGAAAAATCAGCATACTGTAAAATCAGCATTCTGTAAAATCAGCATACTGTAAAATCAGCAAACCGTAAAATCAGCATAAAATCAACAAAAATCAACATACTGTAAAATCAGCATACAGTAAAATCAGCATATTGTAAAATCAGCATACAGTAAAATCAGGATACAGTAAAATCAGCATACTGTAAAATCAGCATACTGTAAAATCAGCATACTGTAAAATCAGCATAAAATCAACAAAAATCAACATACTGTAAAATCAACAGCATATCAATAAAATACAACATAACCAACATCACCAATAAAATTCACCATACTGTAAAATCAGAATAAAATCAACAAAAATCAACGTAACCAACATAAAATCAACAAAAATCAATATAACTAAAAAAAATCAACATAAAAATCAACAAAATTTCAACAAAAACCATAAAAACCCCACTTACAAAAACCCAAAACAAAACTCAGACAAACCCATCAACCCCAAACCTCACACAACACAACACAATCCAACCTCTTAAACAACCATCCACTAATGAAACCCACCAAAACCCAATCTCACATCATCCCAAAAACATTTTCCCATCTTCCAATCCAATCCAAAACCCACATTCCCACAAGAACAACATTTACAAACCTCACAACACAATAACCAAATTCAAATTTATTTATATATTTTTTCCCCAAAATTTTAATCGAGTCAAAATCGCACGGTCTCTTCCTCCTCGACCATCTTTTTCCCATTAACCCTGGATAAATAAGCAATCACTCTAATGCACGGGGTTTGCTCTTTAATATTCACGAGGCCGCTGCTCTTCGGGACACGCGTGTGGCGCGTGTGCCAAGCCAATTAGCGCCTTTGATTTGCCGTCCGAGCGAATGCCAAAAGCCTCAAACGCACCCCGACGGGCTTGGCTGCAAAGCCCGTGGACAAATCAAACACAAACCGCACTCGAAACTTGCTTCGAATTACCATTTGCCAAACATTCCCGCCTGCGCTTGCGCCGCCGCCTGTAAAATAAACAATCTTGTGAAGAAACATGAGTTTTTTGTGGGTGGAAAAATTGCGTTAATAATTTATTCTGGTGTGGTATTTATTTATTTATGGAATTTTTGTGTTTTGTCTGTGTTTTGTGTGGGTTGTGTGGGAATTGTTGTTGTGTTGTATGATGGGGACGGTGGGGGTGTTGGGGTGAGAGTTTGTGATTTTTAAGAATTTTGTAAGATTTTGAACGATTTTTAAAGATTTTGTAAAGATTTTGTAATGATTTTGAAGTGAACAATTTGGGATTTTTAGAATTTTGTAAAGATTTTGAAGTGAACAATTTGGGATTTTTAAGATTTTGTAAAGATTTTGAAATGAACAATTTGGGATTTTTAGAATTTTAAAGGATTTTTGGGATTTTTGTGGGATTTTCGTCAGACTTCTGTAAATCTATGAAAAAAAAATCGATGAAAATCTTAATAAATCTGTAAATCTATGAAAATCTGTATAAATCTGTGCAAATCGTAATAAATCTGTGTAAATCAATAGGAATCTTAATAAATATGTAATTCTGTATACGGTAAATCTAATTACAATCTTTATAAACCTATGAAAATTTTGCTAAATCTTTGTAAATCTGGGTAAATCTTTGAGAAATTTATTAAATCTTTGAGAATTTGTGTAAATATTTTTGATTCTTAATAAATCTGAGTTAATTATTGTAAATCTGAATCAAAATAATGATCAGTATAATTGTTCATATACCGTACCTTACATATTCTTGACCTCTAACAATGAAACAAAACAATCATTCATATAATCATTCAGACAAAAATCATCACAGTTACCTACCATTGTTCCAAAACCATCACATTGTTACCTACCATTGTTCCAAAACCATCACATTGTTACCTACCATTGTTCCAAAACCATCAAAAAATCAACAACCACCCTAAATAAATCAACAAAAGATCAGTATGTTTTATCAAGCAACACATTGTTGACTAACAATCTCCAACAATGTAAGTTGTAACAAAACAATCATCCATATAATCATTCAGACAAAAATCATTAAATTGTTACCCATTACTCTTCCAAAACCATCACATTGTTATTCATCACTGTTCCGAAACCATCCAAAAAATCACTAAAATCATCAACAGACAAATTGTTAACCAATAATTTCCAACAATACAATCTATACAACAAAACAATGATTAGTCCAATTGTTCATACCAAACAGCACATTATTGATCAACACTGTCCATTCCAACAATTTACCAAAATAATCATCCATACAATCATTTTTTCCAAAAATCATCACATTGTTAAACATCATTGTTCCAAAACCATTCAAAATTAACAATCATCATCTCATTCAAATAATACAACAAAACAATGATCAGTATAATTACATACCAACAATATAACAAAACAACAATGATCAGTATAATTACATACCAACAATATAACAAAACCACAATCATCACACAACCATTTCCCCCAAAATCATCAGTCTTACCTACAATATCATTGTTGCCAAAACCATAAAAATACAATCATCACCCAATTCAAATAATACAACAAAACAATGATCAGTAAAGCGTTCATACAAACAAACACATTGTTGACCAACAAACACCAACAATATTAACAAAACAACACACATTATTGACCAAAAATTTCCAACAATAACAAAACAATCAACACACAAAAATCATCACATCATCATTGTTCCAAAACCATCACAAAAAAAATCAACAATCATCACCCTCCTCAACCAACCCAACCTAACAAAGTTGGATTGTTGCCACATCCACATCTATCTCATGCATAACTCAATGCAACCCGATCCCATTTCCACAGCATTTTCCGAATCGAATCTACTCGACACATTTCAATTCTCGCGAGCCAAATATGCACGGGGAAAAAAATACTGGCATTGCCAATTTGATGCATGGAAGAATAATATCGATAACATTTAAACGATGCCCTCTGGCGCCACTTTTTTTCAACAGACACCGTTTATGTTTGATGATCTGTTTGGCGCATGCGCCTTGGGCTCTCTCTCGTGTTTGTCACGATGTGACTCCATCTGCATGGCATTATGGGAAAATGATTTTTTTTCTTCTTCGTTTTTCAATTTCGCTAAGAATTCCCATCGGGTTTTCCATATACGGTTTTAAATTTTTTTTTCTTTTTGCCTCGAGTTAAATGGTAAACCTATCCGGGTATAAAAGTTGGGTGGAAAGTATATAAAGTGAATTTTCTGCATTTCTTTTATTTTATTTGGATATTTTTTTTTATTTTGTTGTGTTGTGGGAGTTTGTTGGGTTTGAAATTGTGTTTTGCGAAGTTTTATTTGTTGTGTGTGTGACTTCTGAGTGGAATTTGTTTGTAAATCATTTTTATTCGGAAGTTGGACGGAAGGAAGGAAGGTGGCTTGGCGGTTTCTCGTGATGTCAGTGTGGCTGACTTACAGTCTGACGAACAATAGGATCTGAGTCAAACATGTTAACTCTTAATAATTTACATATCATACAGTATTACAGCATATCATTATTAGAATTCCAGAGAAAAAGCATGATTTAGGGTCAAAACAAAAGAACTAAACATCTTGTCACTTGTCAGCCATCTTTACAAAGCAAGTGATACATAAAACTGCCACTAGGTGACAAAAGGTATTAAACACAATCTACAGAAGCCTTGTGGTAACATGACAAGTGTCTTTTACAGATGCTTTATCTATAAGCATATCATACACAACACCATTGTTTCATATATATATATGGTATATATTGCAATAATATTAACAATCATTTACATGCAGCAAGCAGCAAGCGCAAAGGCAACTGAAAAGTGCATTGTAAGTAATCTGCAAGCATTCGCAAGCCATGAGCATGCATACACAACAACCGCAAGAAATATGCGGCCTCACGCAAGCATGCAAACCGTAGTACGCAAGCATCATTCTATAGAGCACTTACTCTCCTAATACCCCGTTCACACTGGGCATTCGTATCTACATCTGAGCCAGCGGATGTACTAGTAGATCCGCATTCTGCAAGTGTATGTGAACACAACTGTGGTTCACGGAACTAGATCCACAGACGAACAAACTAGGTTAGCCTGGATTTAGACATCCACGAAATGCATTGTGGGAAAAACCAAGCGCTCAACTACGATCTGGTGCATGTCTGTTCGAATGGCTGGCGGATGTAGATCCGCATGATCACGATCCGCAGTGTGAACATGGTATAAGCAGACTGAGTAACTATGTACTCTTAAACTGGGCATTGTTGATTAAGTAGTTGTTATTGCATTGTAACTACAGATGGCACAATCATCTGGCTAGTGATTTGTTAAGCCTTGCAGCTTGACTGTTGTAGTTTTGTATATGTTGTTGTAAAGATTGTTGTATAGATTGTTGCAAAGATTGTTGCATAGATCACTGAATGGATTATTGTATGGATTATTTTGTGGATTATTGGATGAATTGCTAAATCGATTGTTCCATGGATTGTTGCAAAGATTGTTCCATGGATTGTTGCAAAGATTGTTCCATGGCTTATTGCAAAGATTGTTCCATGGATTGTTGCAAAAATTGTAGCATGGATTGTTGTATAGATTATTGCATGAATTATTATGTGGATTATTGCATAAATTGCTACACAGACTGTTGCATGCATTATTATTACTAGTTTATTGATTGTTCCATGACCACCACCAAATTTAACCCCATTATAAATTCCAACACAACAACCCCCTTAAAAAACCCTGTACAAATTCAAAAAATAAAACAATAAAAAACCCCAACAATCCCTCCCCTCCCACACTCATCCCTACATGCAACATACATTCTCCCCACTGCTCTTGTTTATGATGATCCATCCATTGATCATCGAATCAATATTAACAATGCAATATTCATGACCATAACGCAGCCCATCATTTCAATAGTTGCTACTTAACCCTCTTCACCTACGATTATGTGCTTTGTTCGCTTGCTTCGCTCTACAGAGGTCTTCCAAAGGCGGGGGCGAATAACGCCGCCCTGGTGGTAGATAATGGATGCCAATTGATGGAGATGCGAGATGGTATCGTGGTGACATGCGCTCGTAAATTCCCCATAATGCAACTCCAACATCACTTGATTCGCACACTATACTCGGAGAAAAGTGTAATAAGGTGCACCGTGGGAACGGGTTTTTGGGTGTTTTAAGAGGGCGCTAGTAAGATTAGATTTTCTTTTTTTATTTTCATTTTTTAATCTGGGGAATGGGAGATTTGGGTGCAATGAAAAAAATTGTTGGAAGTTGGAAATTTTTTTTAAAGGGAAATTATACTGTCATGTGATGGGAGAGGAAATGAAATGTTGATGGTGTTCGTTGTGGAATTGATTTTAATATTGAGAGGGGTGTGTTGGGCTGAGTGAAATGGAAGAATGTCTTTGCCAATTTTAGGAGCTTGACTTCATAGGGTTTTTCGAAGTTTTCGGGGTTTTCAGGGTTTTCGGTGTTTCTGAAGTTTTTGATGTTTTTGGTGTTTTCAGGTGTGTCTTGTATGGTTTTTGGAGGGTTTTGGTGAATCTTGTATGGTTTTTTGGGTTTTTGGACTTTTGGACTTTTCGGAGTTTTCGGACTTATTGACCGAGTCAATAATGTTCTCAACAATGCTATCAGGTCAACAATGACCCCAACAATGATTTCAAAAAGCAAATCAATAATGATCTGAACAATGTTCTCAATAATAATTTTAGTCAACAATGTTCTCAGCAATAATTTTAATCAACAATGACATCAAAAAATGTAGTCAATAATGGTCCCAATAATGTATCACATCAACAATTTTCTCAACAATGCTATCATGTCAACAATTTTTTCAACAATGCTATCATGTCAACAATTTTCTCAACAATGCTATCATGTCAACAATTTTCTCAACAATGCTATCATGTCAACAATTTTCTCAACAATGCTATCCTGTCAACAATGACCAAACAATGATTTCAAAAAGCAAATCAATAATGATCTGAACAATGTTTTCAATAATAATTTCAGTCAACAATGTTCCCAGCAATAATTTTAATCAACAATGACATCAAAAAATGTAGACAATAATGATCCCAATAATGCTATCATGTCAACAATAACCCCACCAATGCTTTCAGTCAACAATTACCCTCAATAATGCTTCAGTCAACAATGATTTCAGTCAATATAATCCCAAATCACCAAAAAACCTCACAAACAAAAAAATCAACAATCAAAAACTGTCAACACAAAACATCAAACCCAACAACCAAAAATTTCACACACAACAAACAAAAAAACTCACAACGCAACCCAACACGCCACATTTTACATAACGATTCATTGCACAAAGACAAACACATTAACGACCCAACCAACATCAACTATCAACAACGACTTTTCATTTCCAGGGTAATTAAGTGCTGGAAAAAAGCTTCCTTCCTTCCTTCACTTCATACACTTCACAAACACGTGTCTCTCTCGAAAACCCGACACGCAAACACAAAACCAACGCCCACAACGACACCTAGTGCGATTGTTTGTGTTTGCGACAATCACCACCAGAGAACGGGCTCGCACTGATTGGCCGCTTTCGACTCGTTTTTTTCCCCTACTGCGCACACGTGTCGCTGTCACGCCATTCCGTGACACCCGCGATGGACGTGAAGTTTCTCACGCTCTTCCTGTTTTACCTGGTTCGACGGTTCGACCGGTTATGCACGTGTCCATAAATTGAGTGGTAAATGAGTAAAGGGCAGGAAGTGCACTCGAGTTGCACAATAGGGCTCTATTGGGTCACGTGGCGGGTTTTTTTTAAGGGGGTTTGGTGATTTGATTGGGGAGTTGGGGTGTTTTGTGTTTGATTTTGGTTGGGTTTTTTGAGTTTTTGGATTTGGGTGAAAAGTTGGTTGGGATTTGGGTTTTTTGGGTGTTTTTTGGAGTTTTTGGTTGATTGTGTAGGATTAATTTCAGTTCGTGAAACAACAATCAAATTTTCAGCAATTATCAAGAGTTTTCAACAATAAAACATTTTTTAACAATAAATTTTTTTAACAATTGTCAATAGTTTTCAACAATAAATAATAGTTTTCAACAATAAAAGATTTTTTTACAATGAAAAGAGTTTTAAACAAAAAAGTGTTTTCAACAATAAAAGGTGTTTTCAACAATAAAAAGTAGATTTTAAACAATGAAAAAATAGATTTTGAACAATAAAAAATAGATTTTAAACAATGAAAAAAGTGTTTTCAACAATGAAAAATAGATTTTAAACAATGAATAAAGTGTTTTCAACAATGGAAAATAGATTTTAATAATAAGAAAATAGTTTTCAACAATAAGAACCTAAACATTGCATAAAACAATTTGTCTCTAACAATGAAAAACTTCACAATTGTGCATAAAACAATGAAAAAATCTTCTAAAAATGCAACCAAGAATGGATCTGTGAATGAAAATCATAATAACATAATCAACAATGAATTACAGCACAACAATGTATCCAACAATGAAATTCATCAAAATACTGCTCTTATAACAATGAAATCCAACACGCTGACACTCCTAACAATGAAACACAGCATAGTGATAACAACAAAAAACAATATAAAACCCCTACATTATTCAAACCCTCACCAACCAAGAACAAACAATCCATCCGCGACACATCACCGAGTCACCGACTAACGACCAAACCCCATTTCCAGCCATCAGAACAAGCCAACCCACATTTCATCCTGAGAAAATCCGCGGGGCAGTAACATTAAATATGCATAAAACATTACCAACATCAAATTTACACATGCTCGACTCCCAACACCAGACCCAACAGAACCTCACATTTCCTCCACCAGATGGCGCCACCTCCCTTCGACCTCAACCACCTCAAAACACAACAAAACACCACTCGGCTTCAATCAATTTCACAAGTGTCACCCTGACCCAAACTTCCCATAGACTTAACATGGACAAAATCAATCGATGTGACACTTCACTCGATTTTCATTAAAAAATCCAAACAAAATCCATAATTCCCGTTTTATTTGCCGACATAAGGATGACGGACGCCGCGTTTCACCTGAGCTACTTCACCTGCATTCACCAGACGCGTGCCGTTCGGGATGCCCCGGTTCGTCCAGGTGATGGACGCTTGGTGGCAGCTGCGTGATGATGTGCGCGTTGTGTGTTCAGTGCCGCTTCACGGGTTCACCTAGTGGCGGTGGGATGTAGTAATAAAAATTTGGGTTTGATATTTGAGTGGAATAAATTGATTGGAATTGTGTCTGTGATGAGATAAACTGATTGATGGAATCATGATTTACGAGGATTGTGGGAAATGGACATGTGTTGTTTCTCTCTGGTTGTTGGTTTGTTTGTTTGGCGACGTTATCGGATGGGTGATGCGTCATCGTGTGGGATTTGGTGATCTGTTGGTTTTTTTTTCTGTTTGTTTTGTATTGTTTTCGTGGTTTGTTGGAAATAATGGTTAGGATGTGTAAAGAAGTGTTGAATAATGTGATTTGTATTTATTTGTTTGTGTAATAATGGGCAAATTGTTAAATAATGGCAGTTTCTAACATTTCTCGAAGTGATTCTAAATCTAAGATTTTGGCGAGCATCTTCGAAAGAGCATAACCAATAAGACTTTCTCGGTCAAGTTGTCCAGTTGATCCTCTGTTGAATGCTGCTTGGTTGGATATCTTAACAATGAATAAAATGTTGGAAAAAAATAATAACAATAGGCTACATGATAATGTATCCAAGAATGAAGAAAGTCATAATAATAGAACTAAAATCATAATGTTATACATAATAATAGACCAAAAATTACAACAGTGCATATAATAATAAACAAAATTTACAACAATATGTCTAAAAATAAACAAAATTTACAACAATATGTCTAAAAATAAACAAAATTTACAACAATATGAGTAATAATGGACAAAAATCACAACAATGCATGTAAAAATGGAAAATTACAACAATATATCTAAAGCAATAAAAAAAACAGCAAAAAAATCAGTCATGAAAACATCACAACAATAAAAAATAGCAAAAATTGACAATAATACAGCCCGTATTGAAAAAATAACAACAACAGAGCATCTAACAATGAAAAAATTACAATAATGCAGATAATGAAAAAATACAACAATCGCATCTAATAATGAAAAAAATTACAACATGGCATCTAATAATGAAAAAATTACAACAATGCATCTAATAATGAAAAAATTACAACAATGCATCTAATAATGAAAAAAATTACAACAATGCATCTAATAAGTGTAATAATGAAAAACTAGCAAAAACATGCATCCATCAAAACAAAAACTTTAATAATAGTAATCATGCTAAACTATTTTATGATTTTCGCATACTTTTCCTTCTCGCGATGCCATTCTTTCGGCACCGGTTAATTA
>JAQFZO010002642.1:0-11647 GCA_034695885.1 Geophilus flavus | reverse complement strand
GGGGAAAGGTCTTCTTCGTTGACCTGGGAAGATGTTGCGGCTTCTCAAATAAGCCTTATTTAGAGTTAGATGCGATACTACGATTACACTTTAAGCCGAATAACATGTTGTTGGGTCTGATTTGGTGTGGTTTGAAATTTATTTTTGGGTACCAGCGACGTATTCTGTCGTTCTGCGGTGCCCGCATTGGTGTGGTTTGAAGTTTGAAATTTATTTTTGGGTACCAAGCGACTGGCGATGGCAATGGTAAGTTATCGGAAGCTAGACAAAATTTGCAAACGTTTTGGAAAAAAACCGAAGAACACGTGAAGAAATTTACACCGTTTCATAAGAAAGAATTCAGAAAAGAATTGCCATTGGCCAGAGTCAAGAGAACAATAAAGCAGGACGATTTTGTTAAAGTGAGTTTTTTTTTTTTTGTATAAAACACAAATTTAAAAAAAAATTTGTGATTTATTTGTGAACGAAGACTTTCTTTAAAAATGCAAAATTAAATAATATTAGTTTAATTTGTGTCGACTACTGCAAAAATTCTTTTAAAAACATTTTCAAAAAATCTTTAGAAATGCTATATGAAAAATTTAAAAGCATACGGTTTGGCTTTCCCACTAAACAAGTCTGGAACGTGATTTCGCAGGGAGGATTGGAGCACTTTCGGTTCTGTTATAAGTCTGGCATTTTACGAGGACCGAGATATGTATGATTACTGAGTGTCCCGTAAACTTCAATGTCCTAACACAACCGGAAGTGCCCTTAAACGTCCTGCGAAATCGACAAAAGTGCAAGTTACAATTTTTTTATTTTTTGAAAATAATAGGTGCATTCAATAACTGAATAAAATAAAAGAAATAAGATAATATGGAATGAAATGAAATGAAATAAAATAAAAAAATGTATAAATTTTGAAAAAGTTGGGAGAGGGGGGAGTGTTTCTGTAAAAATTTGTTGACCTGATTTTAAAAATCTCAGGTCTTCTGAGATTCTGAAAATTTGTTTTGAGAAGATTTTTTTAAACAATTCTGCTATTTTGTGATAATTTTTGAGAGTGGGCGACTTGTAATTCACTTTCTTAGAAAGTGGAAAATGGTTTAAGAATGCACCTAATGAGTTTGACGTGTGGGGCTTTGCCGCACGACAAGACGATTTGGACGATTTGGAGCGGTCGGAAGAGGCACTTCCGGTCAAATAAAAGGTATGGAATTTTAAGGGAACGTAGCTCTGACTCTGTGGCGAGTGTTCAGAAATTTTCGTTGTCCCATCTTGACCGGAAGTGGCTGTTCTCCCTGCTCGATATTGCATAAAAACACAAGAACATGAATTAATTTAAATTTGGCAATGCAGGGAAGTTCACAAGAACCAAGGTAGCGAAGCGTACGAGCATGATAAAAATCACTTGCAACAAACAAACCCACTATTTCATCAACAAATAACATGTTTTCCTCACCGTTAAAATTGATCCAAATATTTGAAACTACATTGTAAACAAACACAGAAATTTTATTAAACATAATTTTATTAAAATAAATGAATTTTTTAAAAATAACTCGAAATATTAAGTAAAATAAATTCATAGTACAAATCGTTTACAATATTGCATTTTCTTCGCTGCTTCTTCTTTTTGCTTTAAGGTACGCGTTTCGATTTTTACGCGTTCAGAATTTCCGCGGTTCGTTTTTTCCGCGATTACTATTTCCGCGGATCGATTTTTTCGCGTTTACTATTTACGCGGTTCGATTTTTCCGCGATTAGTTTTTCCGCGTTTAAAACATTTCAGTTTCAGCGGTTCAGGTTTTCCGCGATTCGTCATTCCGCGGATCGATTTTTCCGCGATTGGGAATTTTGCGGTTCGTTTTTTCCGCGTTAAAAAATTCCGCGGTAAATTCTAAAATAATCCGCGGTTCGTTTATTCTGCGGTTTATTCCCGCGCCATATCCGCGCACCCACTACGTGGCAATCGCCCACTTTCGTTTTATTTTGTTTATAATAAAGTTACCACTCACCTGCTGAAAAATGAAATGGCGGAAGCTTCCCAATTCCCACGATGCACCGGGAATCGAGGTCTTGTTTACGCGCATGCGCTGATCCTAGAACTTTAAATTCGCCGTTTTATAGGGGTTTTCCACTCCTTTCTCCTTTCTTTACAACTCCTTGGCGAGATCTATTAAAAAAGCAAAATAAAATTTTATTTTTCTTTAAAATTTTATTTTGTTGAAAAAATTAATGAAAAAATTTTTTTAAAAAATTAAAAAAATATTGTAAAATATATTAGTAAGTTTATTTTATCATTAAATAAGTTTAACACGGTTTAACTTCGTCAAGCTGTGAAAATTGTTATTTATTTTGGCATTTACTAATTTTTTAATTCAATATTTCGTCACTAGATGGTACCATGGGTCTAACTAGACTCCGAATGGACGTTTTCCTCCGAGTTTTGTATTTTTTTGATCTTTTCGTGTAATTTTTTCATTTAACTCCAATCGTAATACGTAATAAAATATTTTCTATTTTTAATTAAAAAATACTGACCCCAAAAACGCACATATCACAAAATATATTTAAAAAATAACAAACTTTATAATTAGAAATGAAGACAAAAACCATCGAGAATTGTCAATCGTGACAACTAATGCCGTACAGAATCAAATGAAAGTAGAAAAAACGATTAATCGAGTAGAAAAAATAAGTTTTTAACACAATTCGTAGAAAAAAAAAACGAACAAAAAGCACTCATGGAATTAGAATTAGCTCGATCTCGCGTGAAAACCGACAATTACAGTTTTTAATTAAGTCAAAATGGAACTAAAATGTGAAATTCTATTCATCTTTTCGCACTGGACGTCGTTTCCTAACTTCGTCCGAACCACCCGTCGTTTCGTCATTGGCATTGTCTCCGATATTTTCCTGAAAAATCGGAAAAAAATAGAAAATTTTTAATTTTTATGAATTTTTTTAAAGAAATTTTTAAAAAAATTTTTACAATATTTTCTAAATTTTCATTTTCTTCATTTTTATCTTCCGTTTTTTCCTTTTTATCGTCGCACAATTCGGTTATGACGTCACCTTCCGTCGAGGGACCCGATATATCGGATCGTGGAGACGGTGGAGTTGTCGTTTTCGGTGGGAAAACGAAGTCGATTATGCAAACCAAAATCTAGATGTTAATAATAATAAAAAAAGAAATTATTAGATTTTGTTTTTGTTTATGGAATTATTATAATTTTTGATGGTTTTTATTTTTTACCAGTCCGAGAATTGCGCCAATGAGAATTGTGACCAATGCGAAGATTAAATACGAGCCCCAATATGGAATTCCGTAATCTTCGATTAGTTTCGTGTGAATCGACTAAAAAAAGAAAAAAATAAATAAATTTGGGATAAAAAATTTAATAAAACTTTTTTAAAAAAAATAATCGAATAAAATTAATTTTTCTTCGAAATTATATCGAAAATCAATTTTATCTTAAAAATCGATTAAAATCATGTTTCTTTAAAAATAATCGACTAAAATAAAGAAAAAAAATCGAATCCGATGTTTTTTGTAAAAGAATCATTTTTCTTCGAAATAATATCGACTAAAATCAATTTTATCTTTATAAATCGACTAAAATCATGTTTCTTTAAAAAAAAATTAACTAAAATTAATTTTGACTTAAACTTTATCGAATAAAATCAATTTTTCTTCAAAATAATATCGAATAACATCAATTTTTCCTTAAAAGATCGAATAAAATCAATTTTTTCTTTAAAAAATCAATTAAAATTATGTATCTTTTTAAATAATCGACCAAAATCAATTTTGACTTAAACTTATTCGAATAAAATCAATTTTTCTAATAAAGAAAAAATCGAATACGACGTTTTTGTAAAAATATCGAATAAAATACGGTACTTTAAATTTGTCTTGAAAAAATTCTAATAAAATTATTGTTTTTAAAAACATCGACTAAAATCATTTTTCCTTCAAAATAATATCGAATAACATCAATTTTTCCTTAAAAAATCAAATAAAATCAATTTTATCTTAAAAAATCGACTAAAATCATGTTTCTTTAAATAAATCGACTAAAATCAATTTTTACTTTAAAAAAATCGAATAAAATCACTTTTTCTAATAAAGAAAAAAAATCGAATCTGATGTTTTTGTAAAGTATCGAATAAAACAATTGTTCAATTTTTCTTGAAAAGAATCGAATAAAATTAATTTTTCTTTAAAAATATCGAATAAAATTAATTTTTCTTTAAAAACATCGAATAAATTTTTTTTTGGTAAAAAACATCGGCTAAAATCAATTTTCCTTCAAAATAATATCGAATAACATCAACTTTTCCTTTAAAAATCAAATAAAATCAATTTTTCTTTAAAAAAATCAATTAAAATCAATTCCTGGTCAAAAAATCAAATAAAACATATTTCTCCAAACTCTTCATCGAAAACTCACCCGAAGCACCATAGATAATTTAAAGAAATACGAAATAAGCGACATCCTAAAAAAAAACAATTAAAAACCAAAATTAATACCACTTTTATAACACCAAAAAAAAAAAATTTAATCATTACTGTATCGAACTGGGAGATTTCCAGGAAGGAATTTCTTCGATAGTCTGCCATTTTTTATCTTCAACGAAATTGATAAAATTCTCCCTGTCTCGTGAACCTCGATAAAGTCGAAATTCCCCATTCAAAACACTAATTTCCATCAAAAAAACAAATAAAACACATTAAAAAACAAATTATATCAACATTTTTCATCATTATTTCATTTCTCACTGATATATCGTAGGTAAAGCAGTGACCATAAATCTTCCGCTCAATCCCGGATTGGCCGTTACATCAACTTGTGCCACATTAATTCCTAAATCTTTACTCCAGTCCGCAAATTCCTTCCAAATCGTTTCTAAACCTTTGCAGGCAGGACACCAGGGTGCGAAACTAAAATAAAAAATAAGAAAATTGAGTAAAATGTTTGGGTGGAAACACCGGAAAAAAAATTACTCACAATTCGACCATCCATTCGCCTTCTAACATTTGCTGCCAATTTTCTTCATTCAGTTGAACTAATTTCGTTCTCGGGTGAGTTTTTGCTTCTTCTGTATAGACTAGGGTGAAAAGTGTTAGTAATGTGAAAACACTGATGATTATTTGGTGAATAGAAGCCATGAGCGGGGTTTTTAGAGTAAATGCCAACTTCGCTTTTCAGTTTCACGCCGGTCGACCGGAAGAAGAGAATTTTTTTTCTTCTTCCTTCTTGAGTGAAGCGGGATCTGGCGGGATCTGGCGAGAGTTTGTTTGTTTGTTTTTGACGTCATCAAGAATGGCGGGTGTTTTAAAGTTTGGGTTTCGGGGTTGATATCAAACAAAAGATTTTTAAAAAAGGGAAATATTATTTTTCTTCTTTGGAGTATTTTTATTGAAGTTCAAAGGTGAGGTGCAAAAATCGGTTGCAAAAGGATCAAATGGAGAGTGTTTTTTTGCACAATTGAAAGCTATTTTTATTAATTTAATTTAATTTAATTTAAACAACAAATAGATAACAACACAGAAACGTTGAAACAATTGCACAACATTCAAACAAGTGCACGTACGTACTGTGGGTGTGGAGTCACGAAAAAAATACTCCTGTAAATAGAAAATCCATTCCCGGGAAATTCATTTACGGTATTGTTGAATCATCTCAGCAACAGCAGATGTTTATTTCATCACGCTTGGTGCTGTTGCTGAGTTATTATTCAACAATAAATAAATGAATTTCCCGGAAATGGATTTTCTATTTACATACCGTACTGTATCACGGAATCCACCAACTATGATGAAATGAATGAAAGAATGTATCATTAGCTCATGACCGGAAGTGCTGGAAATTTTCCCTCCCCTTCCTTTATCCTTTTCGTATAAAAGTGATATAGGTATAAGGTTTTACATCACTCGGTGATGGGCAGTTGCCGCGTAGCATTCTGCGCGACCTTTATAAAGGTAGAACAAGGTGCGCTCGAACCCACCACCAACCACACAGTTATCGTACGTGCCGTACTGTTGTTTTTCAGCACCCGAACGCGTCGCCAAGAAGGCCAAAGCATCACCATGATAAATCACGGCCACGATGTTAACCACAGTGCCGAACGAAGCCCATCGTAGTTACAGATTGTTGGTTCAAGGCTGCGATCCGATTGCTGCTTCTTTTGGCGAACAAAACGCCCGGGGCCCGGGCGATATCCAAGTAAAAATTTAATTATCTTTTTAAATCACATGGCCCCCTGAGTGATTCCGTAACAGTTTTAACCTGTGATAATAAATAAATAATGATGCCTTCTATCTCATTTTATTATTTTATTTTTGTGAAATTTTGATTAAACAATTAAAAAGAATGACACCAGGACCAGGTAGGCCTATTTGTTTCTGTTATCTTTGTTTTCAAAATTTATACGGTATTGTTTATTTCTCAAATGAAAAATTGGACTATTTTTCTATAGATGGATTTGACAGTAATTTTCCTACAGCCAATCAGTTTTATGTTCAATTCTCGATGAAAAGACTTACGGTAAGTGTTATTTTATTATCATATGGATACATGTAAATAAGAGTCATTAATTATTGCTTAATTCATAATTCATAATTATTGTGCAATTAATCATCACATCACCGGCATGTTCGACAGAAAGTTGGTTTATTTCGTTTAGTTGATTGTCCGGCACGTTTTCTTCACCTAAAGAGAAAAAGGAAACGATTTATCATTTGTAACTGCTACTTTTAGTAGCAGAAGCATAAAATACCTACTGAACTTGAAATTATTTAAATTTTTTAATTCAATGTTGACCATTTGGTACAAAAATCGCATTTCTTGCCAAAAAGAAATGTTGGTGTCGCCCACTAAAGGGGAAACGGCTGCTCCTTGTAGAGGCATTATCTGCATTGCTTTCTTTCCTTTAAGGCGCAAGCCAACATTAGAAGACTTAGCGCAACGACTCTGTTTTACGACAACGATAAACGGAAAATGCATGAACATTTCTTTTGGCTGGGATAACAGTAACACATCTCATTTGTCAGTGAATGTATCCAACAGTGATGTACTTTTGCGAGATATATCATTTTTTTATTTGGCAGCGCACAGTTGCGAGCCCAGGGACGCGGATATTCGGAATCCCCATGCTGAGAGGATTCTGAATAGGGTTTCTCTACCTGTATCTAACGGTACGAAAATACCGGATTTTTACACTTTTTACCGTTTACAGTTTACTGTATTTTATACAGTATAGGTACCGATTTTCAATTTTGGGCGGTTTGGGGTGATTTTGGATGGTTTTCGTTGGATTTGGGTGGTTTTTGTCAAGTTTTGGCTTACTTTTAGCCACAAAACCCTTTACAACCACTCCAAACCCTTTCAAAATCCACTCAAGAACCCTCAATTATTAATTATGAAATAATTTTTATTTGATTTTTAACTGCCGAAAATGCCGGTTTTTACATGTACCTATTCTGAAAATATTTATACCGAATACTGGTACTGGTACGGTACGGTATTTGAGAAACCCTAATTCCGAATCACCCTAAACACACAATTAGCACATGGTAGCATTGCATATAGCATAAAGTAGCAATAGTATTTTCATGCTTCTTACCAGTGTCTTCGGCAGGTTCGGAGAGATCGGAACCTATGCTATGTCCAACATTTTCTTCTTCTAATACTTCTTGAGGCAAATCTGAAACTTTTCGTTTATAGACTTAATTGCACACATCGAAACTGAAAGTTAGAGAAGAGACTATACCGAATGCATTCAAACTCATGCTGTTAGATAGCACTTTAAGGATAATTAGTAGTCCAACGAGAATGAAGATGAGAGCCAGGAGGAGAACGAGAGCGATCGTCTTTTCGTCATTTGAATCGTCAATCGGTGTTGTATGGCTTGAGTTTTCTGAAATGTTCATTTTAATGTTTTGAATAAATTTCTATGGAACTTAGAAATAATTGTATACTCACGGCATGGCATATAGAATGGAACAGCGAAGCAATCCTCAAAGCAATCTGTCCAAACCGATGGATCTTCGCTTTGGCAATCGACTAGATGGCACTGTAGCTGAAATTGGGAACATACTTTTCTTGAAGACATTTTTTTTGCTGCTGTGAAAAATAACTTACCCATGCACCGAGAATTATAATGCTAGGGTAGAACTTCATCTTCTATCGTTCATTCGATCCTTTTATACGTACCGTATCTGTAAAAAAATCAAGAAAAAACATACTTTTTATATATGATGAATGTTTACATAAACGAGTGTCGCGCTTACGCACAAATGTCTGAAAAAAAGTTTATTTATTAATTACCGTAATAGAAAAATGTAGGAGAAACTGGAAGCAGTGAAAACACCCACCAAAAAACTACAAAAATTACCTACATACACAAAATTCTACGTTTATGTGTACGGTAACTTTCTACTTGTACTTTCCTGGGACGGTCTGTAGGGCACTCGTTCGCGCTGGTGTGATGCCGCTATGGGGACTTTCACGTCGATCGAACGCTAGTCTCTCACTCGGTTGCTATTGCTGTTGTGGCTCCCGACTTCCGGGAATGGGCTTTTTGCGCCATGATTTCTAAAAGGAATTTCAGTACCGCGGTACGTAGGTTTTTCCCTCATCACTTTCTAGTTTTTAGACCGCCAGCGCCATGTGAGGCAAATTTGAGTACCAGTATGGGGTTTACGGCACGATGAAAAGATTGCTCCTTGGCAAATTTCAACTTTTATGTCACCATGTGAGACCCCCCCCCCCCCCACCAACTTTTATGCCCCACTTTTTGATAGTTTTTTTATCCGCCACTTTTGATTTTTTTATCCCCACTTTTGATACTTTAGCCCCTACATTTATCCCCCGTTTGTGATTTTTTTAAATACCGTTTCGAGCGACCGCAGTCTGCGGCGTCGAGTAATCGGGGCGCAATGCAATCGCGACGACCGACCTTAGGCATGAACTGAATCGCCACGATCGGACTTGCGCCACGATCGGACGCGTTACTCGTGCTTGAAAACAGCGATCATATCGTGTCCCAAGAGTTTCAAACTCGTTTCCCATCGACGGGCGACCCGATCGGCAGGGGTAACGATGTTTGCTTCGTTTTTGAGCAACGACAGTGCGCCCGAACTCACAACAAATAACTATCGAACGGCAATTTCTCCCGATCGATCGTGGAGTTTTGATCGTGACTTATCGCTGGTTCGGGCGCCACTTTAGTAGCAGATAAAATAAATTAAAAGTGGGGGATAAAAAAAATCAAAAACGGGATAAAAAATCGAAAATGTGGGCTACAAACTGAAAAGTGGGGAATAAATTATCAAAAGTGGGGGCTAGGGGTTAAAAGTAGGGATAAAAAAATCAAAAGTGGAGATAAAGTATGTAAAAGTGGAGGATAAAAATCAAAAAATCAAAAAGTAGGGAATAAAACCCCAAAGCACCACTTTGAATCTACGGCCACGATGTTGACGGCAGCACCGAAGCCCGACGATGTTATAGGTTATGTCGGGGCTGCGGTCCGATTGCTGCCGCTTTTGGCGAACAAAACGCCGGTGAGATCTAAGTAAAAATTTAATTATGTGTTTAAAAAATTAAAAAAGTGATATAGGACATGGCCCCTGTGTGATCCCGCACAACTTTTAACTATACGTACTTTAACCCCGCACTTTTTAATTATTTATTCCCATTCGCATAGGAGGAGAGTCAATAGAGACGTGTTTACTGCTCGGTGAGTAGTTTAAGAATGATGAAAGTGTACATTAGTATGCGGCCGGAAGTGCTGGAAATTACATCTGCGTATAAATAGAGGTCTGCATAAAGGTTTTGAATCACTCGGTGATCGGCAGTTGCCGCGTAGCATTATGCGCGGCTCACCATCCATTTTTTCGACAACTACGGATTTTTTTATTTTTTTTTTATCCCGTCATAAAGATTGAGGTTCTGCAAACGTGTTGACTGTTGGGTGAGTAGATTAAGAATGATGATTGTTTATAGTATGATGCTGTTGAAGGATCCACAATAAAGTATTGTCTTCGAGTTGAGGCCAAAGATGAGCACAGATTCGGCAATGAAATCCATGCCTGTAATTTAAAACGGTCCGATAAAGTAATCTGGCTAAAATTTTACTTGGATTTACTAGATTTAAGTGGATTTGTAAATCATAAATCATTGGGCGTACAAGATACCGTTACCCTCACAAAATCATTACGTACTAGCTGGAAAATTGGTACTGTCATCACCTCGTGACAATTGGTGTAAAATATAAACTGTATCTTCATGCTAATAAAAAAGTTTGAAAGTCCACATATATTATTTTACCAAAAAATAATTTTAATTTTTTATAAGGCCGGATACATTGCAATCGAAACGATGCACCCTTTAGAGGCAGGTCGCAATCATCACCCTGAAGAATCTGTATTTGCTTCGACCAAAAACTAACAGGAAAATCTGTATTTTGCAATAAAATACGTTGCTTCATCAATTTTCCATAAAATATTAACGATAAAAATTATGCAAAACAATGCAGGAAGTCGGTCTGGAGAAGTGACCTTCTACTACCAAATGACGTCACATCATCTAATATTTATATTTTATTTTTTATTTTTTTATTTTTCACTGAATTATTAATCTCAGTCATATTGTCTGTCCATCGGAAAAATCGGAAAGGATGTTTTTACGACAATTTATTGCACACAAGTCGAACAGAAAATCAACCAGAAATATGTGAAAAGCTCGAGATGGTGATTCACTAAAAACGCCCACATAAACTCAAAACATTTTAATTAAAAACTTTCTCGTTTTTCCGGCCTCATTTTGAAAGGAGAAAAGAAAAAATTGCAGAGAAATTCAGAAACAACTAGACAAAATAGAATCATTATGGTAGTAAATAAAATTTATTTTTCCAAGAAATTTATACAAATTTGTTCCATTTTTTCATAAAAATATTTGTTTTTTTAGAAAATGAATTGGACGTAGAAGTTCGTTTGGCACCGCAATTTTTTCGGAACGAAATGACTTAGAGTCATAATTACCCTAAACACATGCAAAAGAACATTAAATGACTAGAATTAGCATGTTCACTTGCTGTTTACCGGTGTCTTCAGCAGGTGCAGAAGGATCGGAAGCTTCTTCGGGTTCTCTGCCGATCCCGACATTTAAATTTTCATCTTCTAATTCTACTTCTCGACGCAAATCTGAAATTTTTCGTTAGACTTTAAAGGCTCATCACGAAATTGAAAGTGAGAAAAGAGAAATACTGTATATACCGTCTGCAGTGAAAATGGCGTTAGAAAATAGCATTAGAAGGATAAACAGTAGCCCAACTACAACGAGGACATTCTGTGCAGAATGGTCGGAGTTTTCTGAAATAATTACAGGTCAAACCTTGTTATAACGAACTCCCGAGCAATTCGTATTAGCTTATTAATTATTAGACAGTTTGCGCATTTCGTGTTGCGTAGAGAAACGCAACATTACTGGGCTTCTAATTATTGGAAAGAAGTTTCACCAGTTATAAAAATTTCGGTGGGAGTTTGAAACAGAAAGATGAAGTTTTAACAAAATTTTCATTGATTGGCGACCTTATTTACAAAAAATACACCATTACCGTATTTATTCCAGTAGTGCACCCGCGCACTATTTGCAGA
>JAQFZO010002641.1:0-11648 GCA_034695885.1 Geophilus flavus | reverse complement strand
GATAATTGAAAACAAAGTAGCTGTATCATAAATGACACCCCTTTTTTCTGGTGGACTCATTGGTCTTTCAGTTATGTTTGGATTTTGTAAATTATAACTGATAGACGAAAACTGATTCGGTCCAGCCCTAGTCAAAGGGAGTATAAATACAGTATGTTAGTCATCTCATATTATCAAATTAACTATTTTCACCATCCAGAATTTGAATTTTGGCTTTTTGACATTATTTGAGTTGGCACTGGTCTGAAACTATTATATCCGTGGGTTGATGAACGATCCATTGCTCCAGATTTTTTATGTAAAATGTAACTCCCAGATTTAGATGTAGTGTATAAACCTAATGAAGCTCTAAAATTTAGAAAACAATTTCTATGGTGTGATAATGTTTTTGATTGTTTATTTGTTTTGAAGTTTATTATTTTTGCACTAGATGGCATTTGAAGTTTTATGTAATATGTATTTCATTGTTCCTTTTCTACGAATGTTGTGATTTATAAACCAATTAGTTTTATTTTATGAATTTTAAGGGAGGGGGTCCATGAACTTTACTAAACTGCCAAAAGGGGTCTCTATAGCAACTAAATTTATGACAAGTCAGCTTCACTGCAACACAGTATTGTACTGCAGGATGTGGGTTTTTTCTAGGGGCTACCAGGGCCTAATTTCATAAAAAAATGTTTAGTGATTATTCTGATTATTTGATTAGCGAAAACTGATGATTAGATGATTCTTTGTTTCACAAAATATTTTGATTACTTGATTGGTGATTACTGATTAGTGATTATTTTTATTATTTGATTGGTAAATCATGATGATCATTTCATATAAATTTTGTAATTAACCCCTTGCTAATCAATAATCACATTCATCAACAACTTTTTGATACGGTGGTACGTTTTAAAATTAATCGTCATGGAAAATCGTGATTAACTCCAGCACAAATCAACAAAATAAAATTATAAATTGCAAAAATGAACAATTTAATGTTCTCGGACAGTGATTCTGAGGATGAGAATCAGACAGGTCCACGGATCAACTATAATGAGCTTACGGATTATCACTTTCATGAAAAGTACGTACGCTTTACAAAATTTATTTTTCTCATTTATTGAGCATGTTCACTATTTCTATATTTTATTAGGTTCAGGACCAAACCCCAGTTTGAGATTTTATATGAAAGAATAGGACACCATTTTCATCATCCAACTCAAAGAAACCACACACTAAGTTCGCAACAGCAAATTCTCAATGCTCTTCACTGGTTAGGAAATGGTTCTGCATATCATGGCATAGGTGATATGCATGGCTTTTCGAAATCAACAATTTGCCGAAATTGACAAAAATTTGTAAATGTCGTTGTGAATAATTCCAACAGCTAGTCTTGAGTCGCTACTGTACACCACCCCTCTAATAATCAATTAATCAAAATATGTTTGATTAGTGGCACTTTTTTAATTAGTATCTTGTGAACATAAAACCAATTAACTGATCATTCATTAGGGTTCACCAATCAATAACCAATAATCACTAATCATTTTTTATGAAATTAGGCCCTGATAATGAGTCAATATCAAGTGGAAAAAGACCACTGAACCAGAAAATAATAAAACAAACCTAAATACAAAGCGGAACAGAAAAATGAAGTGAGAAAATAGAAAAGATTGCCAGTAGTCCCTGTTAGCTACTAATGGCATACAGAACATGTCAGACAAAAATCGTCAAATCCCACACAAACTCATTTGATTTTTCAAAGAATCATTGAGAGATCATCACAAAATCATTTAAAATCCTCAAAAAATTGTTCACAATAATCACAAAATCATTCAAAACAAATTTCGTACCACCAAACATTCGGAAAAAAGATACGTAGATGGTGAACAAAAGTCAGCTGAATTTAGAGAGAGTGAGAGAGTGAGTCAGAGAAAGAGAGGGAGAGAGTGAGAGTGAGAAAGAGAGAGAGACCAATCAGGAACTCAGACACCACATAGAGGTGAGGCTTGGAAATTCCCCCCCCCTTTTTTCGGATGTAAAATCCAAGTCACACAGGATTTTTTGCACCCTCAGTAGAGTTTTCTTTCAGTACACATATTTGGCATGTTTGCAAATGACATGGCACTTTCTTTAACGGTAAATGTTAAATTCAATATCCTAGGTAAAAAAAACAGGTAAGTAGACAGACACAAACACAGACTTGACATTTCTTTTCTTGCATTTCTTTCACCTCCCCCCATCCAGTTACCGGTAGTAGTTCTGGATGTAGAACGACTAGAAACCAAAGCAACAAACAAAATAATAAAATAAACTTAAAAATAAAAATAAAAAACAAACAAATTGTAAAACAAGCCTAAAATGCAAAATGGAATAGCAACACAGGAGATGGGAAACAGAAAATTGAAGAAATGAGCCCAAAAAAGAGAAAATATCAGAAATCGTCGGGGATATTTTGAGATTTTCTGGCGACTTCGTGTCTTGTCTTTTCTGGCGACATCGTGTCTTGTCTTTTTCTTTCTCCATTGCCCGTCTCTAGTAGTCTGTTCAGAGTCCAAAAAAATGAAAGAAAAATTAATTTTAGATTTTTTTTTTAGGGTTTTGAATTCGATTTTTTTGTTATTTACTTAGTCGTGATTTGTTGCTTCGTCTCTGTTCGGTATTTTCTTGTTCCGCATAACGTTTGGTGCAAAATTGACTGGATTTTTCACTGGGAAAATTCGTTAAGCGCATTCGAAGTTTTCATGTAGAACGACTGTACGTTCACGAGAGAGAACAATAAAACGTGCAAAACTACTATTTGATGCACTCGTGCTATTGTTAACACGAGTGTTAATTTTAATCATGTGACTACACACATGATCCAGGTTAAGATCCGCATTAGATCTTGTTGATCTTGTTTGTAGTCAACAGTAAAACAAAAATAGTGTCCTTTTTCGTCTGTTAGGGTCATTTCATTGTTTTCAATGCCTGCAAATATTATCCTTGAGTTCAACAGGGTTAAATTTGTATGTATTGTTCACTATATTAACCACAATATATGTTTTACATAAAGCGTGTGTTTTCTGTTTTGACATGTAGCATTTTTTGAATAAACTTCGGGAGTATTTTCCATTGAGGAACTAAAATGCTTTTGTATGATGAATCTAAAGCGGCTCTGATGGGGAGAAAAAAGTGAGATTTGTAAATTTTGTTGAAATAATTTTTTTTTTCTGCGGGGAGGGGAAGGAGTATTTTACCTGAATAATGATTTAGTTGAAAAAATGATGGATAGACATCGATTAGGGTAAACCTGGAGATGAAATTGAGATTTTTAGATTTTGCTAAACATGCATAAATTTTATTAAAGTTTTGTAAACAAATATTTCAACAATTTTCAGAATTTATGTAAAATGAACCACTGATTTTTTGTGAAGTACCTACAGTATGTAAGATTTTCCTAGACTTTTCATTAATTTTGTAAAATTTTACTAAAATTGTGCAATACCTTTAATTTTCCCTAAAATTTTTGTAGATTACTTTTTTCATAGACTTCTCTTAAATGTTTAGAAAACATTTGTAATGTTCAAAAAATTACTTAAAATTGTCATTCAGCAGAACTTCCATAAAACCTACATACTGGCTACTCAGTGTACTCACATACCAATAATTGCATTGTGGACCATGGAACTATTGCTAAAAAAAGAAAAAAGTTCCCCAGAAATAAAAAGGAAAACCAACAAATCCTTCATCAAATGGAGACTAGTAAACAGAAAAATGAAGAAGTGAGAAAAGAAGAGAGATTACAATGTTAGCTCGTGCACCAATACGCTGCTTGGTGCCTACTAATGGCCTTGGGGAAAACCACTACTAGAACAAAGAGTTAGCAGTATTATTGTAGTGCTCAATAGGCCATTTGGACCTGTGACAAGACAAATCAAAACAATCGAAATGTAAACAAAAGTCAAACATGAACCAAAAAGACATAAAACAAAGTCACAACCCAAAAAATTACAAAAAGAAAAAGCCACACAAGCCAAAATTTAAACAATCCCAGTTATGACAAGATTTAAAAAAAAAAACAAGCAAATGCCTCCGCACTGTATTGGGACGACCCACACGATGCCTGTGGAACAAAGACACCACTAGCACAACCAAATAGAAAAAACAAACAAAAAAACCTTCAAAGGAAGGAAAGAAGAAATATTCGGGTTACCATGTGCCCAGGACTGTAAGTGGAAGAAAGATGAGCCCCAGCAGAACCTCCAAGGGAGGAGGAATACATGAGACCCATCTGCACATGTGTAGGGGGAAACCTCAGAACCTGCCTCAGAAACTGCCATCTCCCGAAACACACACCAGGCCAGGGAAGTATTGCCAGTAGATCACCCCAATCCTCCACCAAACCAGAGAAAGGGAGAGGTCCCTAGAAATGGAAAGTAGACCAACCAAGAACCCAATACAAATGGAGACATGGAAAAGAAAAATAAAGTGAGAAAAGTCGCAAAAGAAGTGACAGGAAAGAAAAGATCACCAGTAGGCCCTCTTGGCTTCAGCGCTACGACGCCGCTCGGTGCCAACTAATAGGGGAAACCACGAAGAGGTAAGGCTTGGAAGTTTCTTCCCCGGGACGAAGTACAGAGGTTCATGTTTGCAGACCTGCGAACGTACAGTATGTGGGGTACTGATGTCATGGTCTGCTACTGCCACATTTCAACTCACTCCCTTCAACCCCTCAGATCCACAGAAAACAAAAAGACCCCAAAAACTGATAAGTACGACCCATACTTATGAGGCACAGGAATAAGAAAAAGACGTGATGGTAGTAGTAGTGTTGTATAGTAGGTATAGTAGTTATAAAATTGAAGGTCGTCAGCAACTAAGGCCATGTTGGTGTTGGCTTCAATAATATCAGGCGGTTGTTTGATAAAAGTATAAAGAACGTTTACTACTCACTACGAATGAATTCAGATACATGTGTTCAGTTACAAAGATGGTGTAGGAGTGAGGCTCTCAAAATTCTAATTTCCCATAATGCACTCGTCATACCAAATATGGCATTACATAAACTCTAGCCTCTATATCCAGATAACAATTAATTCTCATTATACACAAATACAAGTTCCAATAAATTACATAGGTTCCAAGTTATACATAAATATTCCCAACAAATCTCCCCCAAAAACTATTAATCATTATTATCATTGTTTTTGCACACTTTTACATTAGTCAAAAGATATTTCAAATTATTACATAACTTCGGTCCACTTAAACTCATTGTAAAGAAGTCCGCTAACATTTTTGTCCCGGCTATACATATGTTGTACTTCCACGTTTCCACGCTCGATTGAGTCACGTACGAACCAACGCTTTCTGTTAAGATATTTTGTTCGCACTCTCTGTTTACCTCGTCTAACTAATTTCACTGCATTCATGCTATCACAAAAAAGAGTCCTATTATTACGTAAGTTTCTCTTTCCTTCTAATTCATCAATTAAACGACTCGTCCATCTCAATTCTTTTACTCCCTCTGCCATTGCATTAAGTTCACTTTCCATTGTGGATAACGCCACTACATCTTGTTTCTTACATTTCCAATTAATTACAGCGTTTCCATCTCTTACTACAACACCTGTGAAAGACTTTGCATCAGGAGTCCTGTCCCATGATGCATCTGCGTAAACATTAAGTCCTGTCTCTCCCTTACTATATTGCAAACAATATTCTCTGGTTCCTCTCAGATATCTCATTACTCGTCTCAAAGCCTCGAAATGAACCATTCTTGGTTTCCTATTGTACTGAGACAGTTCGCTCAATGTGAACGCAATATCTGGTCTCGTATGAGTTGCCAGAAACATTAGTCTCCCCATTAACTCCTGATATTCAGTAGGATTGACCAACTTTGACTCACTGTTAGTTTCGTCATCAAGCTTCTGTTTGTCTATCCCTGGTGTCTTAACTGTATTGCTATCTTCCATCCTATATGCTTTAAGGATTTCATCAATATAGCCTCTTTGGTGTATCTTTATTTTTCCATTTAATTGCTCTATTTGTATTCCCAATATTCCATCTGCAATTTTCTGAGTTGTTACAATTATTTTCTCTCTGATTTTGTTCATGAACTTGTCCTCATATTTTTTATCTGATGCTACAGTAATCATGTCGTCGACATGGATTCCCAAATCCCAAATCCCAAAAAATTTGTCACGGTCTCTCTGATAGAATACACAGTGATCTTCAATGGATTGCTTTGATCCAGCCATTTGCATTATTTCGTCAACTCTTTCATTCCAACATCTCCCTGACTGCTTTAGTCCATAGATACTTTTGTGTAGTTTACACACTTTGCCCAATTCTCCTCCATAACCCTTAGGTAAAATCATATAAACCTCTTCTTTCAATTCGGAATTTAAGTAAGCTGTTTTCACGTCATGAGTCTTAATTCCTACTCCACGCCTTCCCGCCAAGCTAAATAAAAGTCTCATGGACTCAATACGCAGTACTGGTGAGTACGTGTCATTATAGTCAGTCCCTAATTGTTGTGTAAATCTCCTCGCTACTGCACGCGCCTTAAATTGTTTTATCTCCCCCTCCGGAGTCTGTTTGATGCAGTAAATTCAAATGCTCTTACCCTCTGGAATCTCACATTCAGTCCAAACTGCCATGCGCTTCATGGAGTCCATTTCGGCATCCATGGCTATCATCCATTCTTTTTGTTGTGCAGATTTCATAGCTTCAGCATAGCTTCGCGAAATAATAATTTCCGCGGCTCTTCTGGCCATATCTCTAGGTTTTCTCGTTCTACCAGAGCGTCTAGCGCCCATGGCCACAAGATAAGCCTCCTGTTGCTCTCGTTCAATGGCATCTTGAGCAGAAATTTCCTGCAATGTCCTGTGTGGTCGACGCACACGAGGTGGGGCCTGAGCCGCTGGAGGTGCTGTTGAAATTGATGACTGATTTTATTTATATTTTGAGGGTGAATTTTGGTTTGATTCTGTTTGTGAGGTTGTTTTGTTTCATTGTCGCTGGTGGGGATAAAAGTGGGGAAATGAGGTGGCGCCGACTAGCGATTGAATTGTTTATTGCTTTTATTATGCTTATTATTTTGGTGTGTGCCGATTTGCATATCCGGGTTGTTTGTGACTCATCTTTTTGTAAATTGCTGAGTAATGCTGGAGAGCGCCGCTTGTAGCGAGGTGTTGAGTTTTTGTACTGTGTAATAAATCGGCAGTCGCAGTTTTAACGTCAAACGGTGTGCGTGTGCTTTATTTCAGTTCCCAACTCGGGTTTACAACATACCATTACCGAATTGCAGCTACTTGTCGTTCTACTTTCAAAAATCTTTAAAAGTCAAAAAAATAGTTGAAAAACTTCAAAAATCTTCAGAAGGTCGAAAAAACCGTTCAAAATCTTCAAAAATCTTCAAAAAGTCGAAACAAACCGTTTAAAATCTTCAAATATCGACAAAATCGTTCAAAATCTTCAAATATCGACAAAATCGTTCAAAATCTTCAGAATATCGAAAAAATCGTTCAAATCCTTGCAAATGCGTTCAAAACAAGGATGTTAATTCGAATATTATATCTAAATAATAGGAATATAATATTGAAATTTTGGCAATTTGAATATGAATATGAATACAGATATAAAAATTTTCAGATATGAATATGAATATAATATTTGAATACATATTTAAATATTTAAATACAGACAGAGTCTTACAGAAAATTAAAATTCGTACGCTGTTTTTTTTGTAATGGCTGGTCAGACTCAGTTGGTTTGGATTTTTCCAGATCTTTGTAAACATCAGGATGTTTGATTCTTATATGATACTTAAGATTGGTAGCAACATTCCCCAGAACCACATGACCACAATCTTCTTGCTTGGTCACATGGACCAGATATTAACCAACTTATTCGCGCCCGTCGTTTCATTTGTCCTCATTCGAGTTGGGTGCTCATCATCCTGTCGCCTCTTATTGTCCCTCTTCCTATCTCCATCTGAGGGCGTCACGACAGGGAAGTGTGTATGAGATTTGACGGTGGATCAATTGTCCCGAGCAATTATTTTTTTGCTCTTTAACTGCAAACGCGAGACGAGTCAAACAAAAAAAATAATAAACAAAAGAAATGTTGATGGTTAAGTATGAAAAAAGATTTACTATCGTTTGAATGTCAAATTTTCCATGTGTGGTTTCAACATTTTGTACTTTGTTGTTTTGAAAATGGCTGATTTGAGTGTGTAAAATGTTACTGTGTTTGAAAGAATGCGTTTATCCTTTATTTTAATCCTACTGATAAAAAAATATCATCAAATGCTCATTTTTTTGGTTCATTTTTCACCATTTTATGCTTTTTCTTTCCCTCCCTTTCCTTCCAAAATGAAAACAATAGATGTATTTGAAAAGTAATTTAGTAAAAACCACATGAAATCAGAATCTACTTTTGATAGACTAAAGAGACATTTAGTCGTTACTACTAAATTACTTTTTGAAAATTTTTAATTGGGTTAAAAATAATAAATCACGTGTTTATCGAAGCGTATGGACTGTGAAAAGCGATACAGAATGCATGTTTAATTCATTATGTTTCATTTGGAATCAAGCTGTCACCTTAATAGTAATTCTTTGATATATATTTTTGGGCGTGGTATTATCCCCTTTTTTTCAAATTAACATTCACACGTCACTTTTTTTTTTCATTTTCTGTCATGGAATTTCATAGTGTGCAACTTTTTCATAATTCATATACACATTCATCAGAAAAAACAAAGCAAACCAGTTTAAAAAAAAAGTTAAGTAATTTTTTTCTTGTGAATTTATTGTGTGCTAAGAATATCTGCTTTTCGCTAATACATAATGTAGTTTTTGAATAACTATGTGTTAATCGTCTATCCTCGATATAATCAGCTATTTTGATATAACAAATGATACTGGAAGATGTTATTTAAACGACAATATTTGCATACACTTAGCACAAAAGCGTATTTATTGTATAATCATTTGTTATTTTCAATTTTTCTGTTGGTTTTTCTGCACTTATTTGTATCGAATGATCACACAAATATACATTTACAATTTTCCATTTGTGGTATAGAATTGTGCGGTGATATGCTTGATCGATTTATATTACATTTATATATTATTATTATTATATATTTTATTTTAATGTGGCTAGACGTGCTAATTAATTGCTATGAGTTTTTAAATTGTATTATTGTACACTACACATGCACTTTTTTAAAAAGAAAAAAAATTCCAACATTTTTTTTGTTGTCTTTGAATATTCTGTGGAGTTCTTAATTGAAATTGATTAAAAAAGAATAAAAGAAATGAAAAATAAAATTTAAAAAAAATGCTGTTCACGCATTTAGCCTCGCGAGATTTCTTTTCTTACACATATCTAACATTTAGTTGTCTGGAAAACGATTTAGATTTGAATCCATTTGATCTTGAATGTCATTATGTCAATGCAGAATGACTTTCTTTTCTTCTCTCCCATATCCCCATGTTTTTAATGAGGTGTGAGAATGTTTAATGTGTATCTGAGAATTTTTTCAAGTGTACTCATATGATGAAATCTTGGTGAAATGATCATTTATACCATGTCTTATCGGTTGTCTTTGCAGTAGATATGAATGTTTTTTAAGTTTAATGTACTAAACTGAGTTTTAACTTATTTTATTGTAAATTTTTTTTTGATTATAAAAGTTTCTTGGATTTAGTTATTTCATGCAGTCAGTGTTATCATTAGGGAGCGGATAAAAATAGTCAAAATATTTAAATACATATTTAAGAAAAAATTGCATTATATTTATCAAAAACAATAGCTGCATTCAAAAACTAAAACAAATTTGTGTTTTAGATGTGTTTTGTGTTTTAGACGTCACTTGTTCTCATTAAACTGATAGTTGATGAGAAATAAGTTAAGTCTAAAACACAAAATACAATTTTTGTTTTAGTTTTTGAATGCAGCTACCGGTACTGAAATTTACGGCACCCAATTTCAAATAATTTGATTACAATGTCTAATAACATACATTTTTAAGTGTCACGAGTAATGTCAGTCTTGTTAGACTTTAGTAAATATTTATGCTGTAAAACTACCTTCCAAGTCACAGGACAGTCAATATAAATGACGGGCGATGGATAGGTGTTTGCCTGGTCGATGCTCGGCAGGCCATTTTCCCACTCGGTTTTACGTGGTTTTACCTCGATGTACTAATCTGAGTCGAATGAATCAAAAGTTTAAACGAGCTTGATGTACGTACTGTACCCGAATGTTGTTGGGAACTTTTCGCAGAGGAGAGTTGCAACTCCGCGCACATGTCGGATTTTAGCATTACTCGACACGGTGGCGCCAGAGCGAAAAAATGTGAACTTTTCATTTTGGTAAATGCTTAAAACATTTTAAAAATGTTCACAATACGAAATTTAAGCAAAATAACTGCAATCAAAAACTAGAACTAAAATTATTTTGACTTCCAGACGTCACTTGTTCACGAAGAAATAATGCGGACAAGTAACGTCTAAAACTCAAAACTCAAGTAAAACACAAGTTTGTTTTACTTTTTGATTGCAACTACTGTCAGATTCAATCGCATATTTTCACTGAAAATGAAGTCTCTCTTTCAAAAATTTTTTTTTCATTTAATTGAATTTTTTATTTTACTTTAAAGTGCTTTAAGAGTGCAGGCAATCCGAATTTATTGGATTCGATCGACAATCGATCGTGGTCGTCTCAGTGGTGAAAAGATTACGACATTGTATATTTACGAATCTCAGAATTTTTCAAATTATTTTTAACGATATTAAAATTATAGTTTGTTGTCCCAACTTTCCCCTGACCGAAATTACCAAATTAATAACACCAAAATATATATCAGCATATTTTAATACTCGAATACGTTTAATCGATACAGAACTCTCAATTCCTCTTTCGTTTCGTTTTTAGTTTCGTACACTCTTCTATAAACACATGGCGCTCGTCGTCCGACAGCAAACACCACGATAAAAAATTGTCGACGGCCGTCAAATTCAACTTTTTCCGAAAAACCCACTTCGCGTATTTCTTGCGGGACTTGAATTTCTTACGAGTTTCTTCCTCGGGTAAATTGCAAAAATGATAAAACAACTTATCCCCACGACTAATTTGGCAATAATTCCCAATTTCGTTCATGGCAATGTCGGCGAGATGCCTCTTGAACTTCCCGACGGAATCTTCACATCTCAGTAACCCCTGGAGAAATTTTTCTGCCACTGACAGTTTCGTGCAAATCATGCTTCCGATTTTATGCAAGCTATTGTGGAGAAATGCAATTTTCTCTTCTACCGTCGCATCTTTCAACATGACTATCAAATAGTCACGACTTTCTTCGAAGGTGAATAACGATTGCAAACAATTGAACTCGAGTCCAATCTTAGCCTTTTTCCATTCGGCGGAACATCCGTTCCACAATACCATCAAAATTTTCTCGTAAAAAATCGTCGGTCGGTAAATAATATTCGACATTAAGTGTTTGACGACTTCTCTTCTCTGAGGTTCGTTGATGAAACCGGACATCTGTTCGATGACGGTCGACGCGATCGACTTTGCTTCGGGTCTGCTGGTAAACGCGAGACAGTAAACAACTTCGAGGAATCTGGACTCCATCAGGGACGAGAGTGATCGGAAGAGCACAC
>JAQFZO010002640.1:0-11652 GCA_034695885.1 Geophilus flavus | reverse complement strand
TGTTTTCTAGTCTAAAATTTATTATGGACGATTTAAGAATAAGTTTAGCACATGAAAGTGTAGAAAATATTATGCTTGTTCGAACAAATAAAGAATTTTAATTTTCTTTAAGACTCTGTCTGTATTTAAATATTTAAATATATATTCAAATATTTATATTCATATTCATATCTTAAAATTTTTATATCTGTATTCATATTCATATTCATATTGCGAAAATTTCAATATTATATTCCTATTATTTAGATATGATATTCGAATTGCCAGCCTTGTAAATTAGTGTATAATTACATTCACGCGCTGATTACGTATTTTAATTAATCTTAACATCATGGCCTTGCTACTACTTTATTTACACTGAAGGTAAAAATTGCTCCAAACTACCAATTGCTCATCTCACACTAGACAAAATTGTCATGTTTAAATTTTGAAAAACTTGAAATAATTACAAGTATAATTTCGACCACAATAATTTATTCAACGTTTGAAATGAAATTTTGCATCGTAAATATATAGAAACCTGAAAACATAACAAAATAGAATTCTCAAGCATTTACATTTGTTCCATTAATATATTATACAGCTACAAAAAAATTTGATCTATCGAAAAGCACAAATCCAAAAACACTTTCAATCTCAAGCATCTTAATATAAAACTCACTCATTTCTTTATCAATTCTTATAAAATCACAAAGCTTATCAATTTTCTTTGACCCAGCACACATTTTCCATCAATGATTACAATTTAAAAATAATTTTCTTTAATATACATTACATATATTTCAAATAACACGCATATGTTAATGCTTCCCTGCAAAATCCTGCAAATTTAATAAGCAAACTCAATTCAAATCTTTAAAAGTTAAAATTCTTCTTACCGTTAGAACATGCAAGAAAACTGACATGGAATGAAGAAAGCAAATTATTCTATAACCTGACACACAACTAATAATTTTATTATTCTAATAAATCTGTAAAGCAGAACTAAAACTACAACATTTGCGTATCCCTAGTACTACATCTGTTATATAAACTTTTTATCGATTTCGACATATAATTCCAACGAAAAGGAAATTCTATCGTGTGGGATGACTGAATTTTTCCTGTCGAAATAACATTTCGCCCGAACAGTCGCAAAACTAGAAAAAAAAATTTTTAATTTTCAGTTATGGAAAGATTGTGAAAAAATAAAAAGATGAAAAACTTGGATCATGGTACTAGGGATGCGACTGCAGTATTACAAAATGCTAATTGATCGACTTTCCTGCAGTCGTGCGCAAATTTGTAGTCAGTAGTCACGTCTGGTGGATAAAAAAAACAATTTATAAGATTCAATGCCTCTAAAAATGTAATGAAAACCCTATTCTATAGTATTCGTAATTTGGTAAATTTTTCGAATAAACTTCTTTTCAATATATTTAGAATATTCTGTATAGGTCTCTCAAATATAACGTATCGCAACTTTAAGTACAATAACCTTTCATAATAATAAATTCATATCTGATTCCAAGCTGAACACTTTTACAAATGGGCAACAGCATGTAAAAATATGAGCAATTTTCTTAGCAATAAACTAATGATTCATAATGATAATCTCCTGAAACAAAAACCAACTGCATCAAGCTGGATGGATTACTATGAGATTGCCACCCTTTTAAATTATTATTATTATTATTATTAACTATTATTATTATTATGGTAATTATTATTATTAATATTCCGGTATTATTGGTTTTCACTGTAGATATTTATAAAGCTTAAAGCAATGATTGCCAGAATCGGTTACGACCACGTGACCAGAGTCCGTGAGCGCCAGACCTTGTGGACCGTACAATGGATCGGCGGCGGTGTTGACGTACGAAAGAAAAGAGCCGTTGCAGTCAAACACCTAAAAATGTAAAGAAAAATGAGTAAATTAATAAGTTTTAGTGATTTTTGAGAGTTTTACTTGAATTCGGCTGTTTCCCCAATCGGCCACTATGATGTTATCTTGCGAGTCGACAGCAATTCCGGTGGGTGCATTAAATTGGCCGTTGCCTTCGCCATTAGAACCGAAACTCATCAAAAATCCCCCGTCAGAATCGAAGACTTTGATGCAATGATTATGAAAATCAGAAACGACGATCTGATTCTTATTATTAATAGCGACAAAATGCGGTCCGGCGAATTGGTTTTCTTGGTTGCCGCGAGATCCGAATTTGTTAATGACTTTCCCGTTGGCCTGGAAGACTATAATGCAACTGGCCTTGTTATCGACTACGACTATGTGTCCGTCTTGGTCTACGGCCACCCCTTTGGGACCCAGGAGTTTGCCGACGCCGATTCTGTTTACGAATTTCCCACTCGGTTCGAATACGCTCACCCATTTGTTGTCGTAATCGGCCACTACGTAATTGCCGTTGTCCAAAGAAGCCACGCCCATTGGCCGCTGCAGCTGCCCCGCACTCTTGCCCCTGATGCCGAAGCGAAGTTTGCATTCTCCAGTGGATGTAAACACTTGCAAGCATTGATTGTTGCTATCCGCTATGACGATTTTTCCCGAATTCGAACAACAGACTCCTTGCGGATTCGTGAATTAGCCCTTGTTACGTCCCTTGAAGCCGACACGCAAGAGCAGGTCATTTTCGATCGGATTGCTGCGGCGATTCGAACCCCCGGACTTGGCACTCGGCGTGCGTTTTGTCGCGTGTTGGCGCATGCCGGCGGTTCGTGGAATTTTAGAACTTGGTCTATCACTCGAACTGCTCTCTTCTTCTAACAAAGCCTAGAAATTAATTAAAAAATTAAAAAATTAAAATAAATACACAAAATAAGTCATCTATCTCACTTTAACACGAAAAGGACTTCCTTTTATATTTTGGTCGAAAAGTCGAATGGACAATTGGTATAAACCTTCTTTCGGTATCGTATACGTCAGATCGTAACTTCCATTCCGATGATCGACTACTTTAGCCGTATAACAGATGGGTGAAGTTAGCGAAACTATTTCGGCGGTGATCAGCAAATGACCGACTTTAACTAAATCACAGTTTCGATCTTTAGTCGTCACGGTGACGAGCGACGGATGTCCGACTATGCAGTGCCTCAATCCTTCACCGGCAGCCGTTGTTTCGAATGCAACTGCACTATTGCTTTGTATGCTGCCCATGTTAAAAATACATTTCTTCACAGCCGGCGTGTCCGCATCGTTGAAAACCAGGTAATCGTTTTCTTCTGGCATTTTTTGAATCTTAAAAAAAATACAAAATAAATAAATATATACATAAATTAATCAATTATTAATTAATTAATTTACGTTACATACATGCATCGTACTGAATTCAGTAAGACGTTCAGCCATTTGTTTTTTTACGATGAGAACTTCGGTATCGCTGCCGTGATTCAACGCTTTCTCGGTAAACTCGCAGGAGCTGGTTACGTTATTGAGACAGGCGTCTAGTAATTCTCTCTGCTGACAAAGAATTTGTTGTTTACGGCTGTAAGTCTCATCCAATTCAGATAAAAGCAGCTGTCTTCTTTGTTCGAGCACGTCCTTTAAGGAATCGAAGCAGACGTTAATTCGATCTTCCGCTTCGGTGCAACGATTGCTCAAAACGGTTTCCAAGTCGGACACTAAATCGATGGCTTCTTTCAATACCGGGACCTGCGATCGAGATAAAAATGCATGTTGCAATCGTTTGACACACTAAATACATATAACACAGGTTTACGTATCTGATAAGGATTGAATAAAGGGCAAGGTTATTACACCGTAGGTACAGAGTATTTGCTCTTGTAGGTCAGAGACGTGACGCAGGAAATGATTATTTCCAATTATTTTTTACAATTATTTACAACATTAATAAATTAATAATCTAACCGATTTACGAGTAACAGCAACAATTATTTAATCGAGTGGTAAATTTTGTAATTATTTTTAGAGGCAATTCAACACCAACTAATTGTGCATTTAACCGACGTCACAGTCCGCTCATAATAAACCATAAAACATCTGGAGGAAAACGATGGAAAATTTCTTTAGTTTAATTCCACAGAGTAATCCATCAGATTAATTCAAAGTGTCAGGGGATCGGGAAATTGATTTCTTTTTAAATGGAAAATTAATTAAAAATTAATTTAACAATTATTTTTTGAATAAATTATACCGTAATTTAATTAATTCTATACCTGTGCGTGCGCTTTATTCAAAAGTGTTTGTAGCGTCTCTTTTTGTTCATCAACAGCTTCTTCCATGTGCATCGTTAAATGACCCTGGTGTTCCAAGTCAGTGCAAGTACAACAAATTGCAGTCTCACAATCTTGGCAATAAAAACTACAGAGAAAGAGAGAGAAAAAACACGAGAGAATTGAAAAAAATTGAAAAAAGAAAATTGCAATTTCGTTTCAGACGTGCTGAAATGGCAAAAAATAACAACAAACCCCGAATCGGTCTCTCCATTAATGCCGCCGCTTTTGCCATTTTCATCCAAAGACAACGACGACATTTCTACACTCAAACTACCCATGATAAAGACATAGATCGCACAAAGCCCGTCTGGATCGACCTTGTTCACATAAAAAGGCAACGGCAACTGGTTTGCCAGCAGTGCATAGAGCACAGTTGGTTTGTTTTGTACACGTGGGAAAAAGGATGTGACGGAATTGCAGTCAAGCTCAACTGATTGCTTTCCTTGCCACTTAACGCCGTAAATGAGCTTAACGTTTCTTATATTGCCTATTAATTGAGTTACAGTATTTTAATGCATGTCCTGTAATGATTACGATTCAACTTGTTGATTTTTTAAGTCAAAATTTTCTATTTTTAGCAGTTACAAGTGTTGGGGAAATTTATTTCTTTTCATCTCATCTCTCGAAACTTTCATCATTCGTCTAGTACCAACTTATTGAGAGTTTATTCACCTTGACGAGATATTTTAATAAGGGGAAAGTAAACAAAAACAAGGAAATTGTGTGTCCATGATGTTTTGTCTATTGGTTTGATAATGATATGTAACATGAAACAATAAAGAAAATTTCGATGGAATGAATTATTTATAGAAATGTTAGGAAATATTATTTGCGTAAGTTTTTTTTTAATTAAATTTAATTTGTCTGTCATTAAAGAAAATGTTTCATCAAAAATTTCGTATGAAAGAAAATCCTGATCGGAAATACATACCGGTCGTATTATGGGGTTATTAGTTATGTATACAATACATCGATGTTTTATAGTAATATTTAGGGAAAATAGTGTCAAGGTATCACGGGAGAAGATGAATGTAATTATATAACCTTTACACGAGTTTTTCCCATAATTTACATGATTAAAATCGTGACCCTATTTTTGGAAAATGTGCTCGTAATTGTACCTCAAATTACTACTGCAAAGATTAGAAAAATCTAGTTTTCTACTGAAACGTGCTGATTTTTTCAAATTTATTCTCAGTCATGCGTCTCAAGGATGATTTAAGAGATGATGAAGGCAGGCAGTTTAGTGTCATTTTTTTGTTTGGAATTTAATCTCTGATTCTTCGGATCAAATTTACGTGATTATTTTTAATAAAAGACGGTCAATCGGGGACAAATCCAACATGGGGCTCGAGAGGATCCCTCCATGTGACATAAAATAAACAAAAATTTCATCCAAAAACTGTCAAAACCCTTCAACTTTATTTGCCCCCTGAATCACCTAGCAGGGCATCACCTCCATCCCTCCCTTGGGTCTCCCAATTGTAAAATGACCCCAAATTATCACTGACATGCGACAGCTGAGATTTATTTTATTAATATATTTTCCATTTCCACTCACTAGATGGCGCTCAAGCTCAGAGACTGTCATAAACGAGTTTCCTCCTCGCTTATGAAACTCATCATTTCCCCTTACCGTAATGTTTGTCCATGATGATTAGGGCAAAGTAATAACATATTCATTCTATCCCCATCATCACGTTCCACCAATGCCAATTCGCTCAAAGTGACCACTTTGTGATCTTGTGTCAGTTCCATCTGTTTAAAAAGAATTAACATAAATAAATTTATTAAATATAAGATGCTATCTCCAACGTCCTACTTCTCTGTGATTGTCCGCACAGTCGTCGCATAGAAAATCGGCACAATCGAGGCATTTATTAGCAGCTGTGATGCTGTCATCGCCGCACGCTTGGCAAGGGGTGGGAGTTTCCAAAACTTGCATCACGTTTGTTATAAAAACGTTCGTTTGAAGCGCGGGAACTCCTTCTTCTGGCAAGATGGACTGCTGACGGCAAACCGGGCACGTTAGGGTCAGACTTTGCGCCGGAACGTAACCTTTTAAACATCTCTCACAAAAGGTGTGTAGGCAGGGAAGAACCTGCAACGTTAAATTAGTGTTAAAATCCTAATAAATAATCATTTGCATCGCTTAAGTGGCTTTAATCGCCTTCGTTGCAACTGGGAATCAACAAAACCATTAAATTGCATTCTTTACTGCCGGTGTCTGCCATTTTTGGGCCCAAAACTACGAAACGAGTCGTGTTTTAAATTTTTTTTTAAGTAAATTAGTTAAATTAAAGAAAAGTCGTGTGGGAAGAAGGAAACATTAAAGGGAAAAAATGATGTAACAAATGGGAGTGACTCCGCAAGAAGCAGAAATTGCTCGATCGATAAATCGCTTCATTGCGAATTTCCGTTTCATCGATGCAATAACTTCCCATCCCACCGTTTAAAGTATCGGGTTTCACTTTGCACATCACCTGGCGCTCATTTCAATTTTAAATGCGCCCTATCGCAGCCATAACATCGGTGGCAATAACAATTTTCGATGGTTTCATTCAATTACTACGAAACCACAAACCAGTACTTTCCTAAATCTGGTTTGTTCCGTAACTTATGTGTATCTGTCTAAATATGACATTAACAGGAAGTCAGATTGACTCCCGTCACTTTATTATTCCATGCAGCAACATGGTCGAATTGCACATGAATGTATATTTGTTATTTGATACGTATAATTAGGAAACTGTAGTTCAAATCCAATAACAGTTAGTGAATACTAACTAGGACCCATGCCGTAATAACTACCGACGGTGAATTCAAATGACATAAAACTTTTAATACAAACATTTTTATGCATGAATGTTGCAGTGAAACAAGGTAGGCGCAATTAAACTGGCCACTAAAGTTGAAAACAACGTTGTTTGGTTGGGATTTATCGGTTATCGAACGCAGTAAAGCTTCGAAATGAAAGGATTATTGTTAATTTCTAATTTTGTAATTTCTAAATTGAATTACACGATGGTTTTGTTTGTTTCTCGAGTTTTGCTGAGATAAGATATCATGGCTTTATATAAACAGACGCATTTTTCTCTTAGGGAAAACTCACTTTTGGCTGTTGAAATCTGCCAAGACAGATGCCGCAGTTGAGAAATTGTTTATCTATAGTTTTGATAAGTGACATTTGATTGACGTTGGCCGCCATTGGAAGCTCTACTCCTGGCGGTTCGCCAAAAGACGATGTAAACTGAAAGGAATAAAAAAAAAAAAAGACAAATTACACTTCAGTTATATCACATTAAAAACATTTCAATTATTATCATTAAAAAATAACAAAAGTCAATATGCACAGATTAATAACATCTCATTTAATGTTGATATTTCACTTGACTCGTGGCATGATATAGTCCGAGACAGAAAGAAAAAAAATTCGAAAAATATTTGTCATGAAATTGTTCAAAGAAATCGTTCTTTAATGAATGGTTTTGTTCGGATCCACCTTCTTTATTCATCACAGGTTAACGTACCTAGCAATTCTTCGAGGAAAGGGTTAAAAACCCAATTCTGGACTCACTCCAATTTACAAAGTCAAGGTTATGATGATGTGATCATACTTTTCTTCCCTCCCAACAACTACGAGGAACATCAATTTCATTAGTCTTAATTTCACGCCTCACTCGAATCGCATGTGTTGTGTGACGTTTTTATTATTAAATGGCATGCGATGCGATCTAATTAAAACCCATTCATTTCATTTTTATTAATTAACCACATATTTGTTTTAATTTACAAGGTATGGTGACGGTGTATTGTTATGCAGCCATACAGCTATTAATCTCAAACAGATTAAAATCAAAATTAACACTTGTCATCTCCCAAAGTGAGAAAAAGAAAGCCAGGACAAAGGCGGGGTCACTCGATCTTCTATATTAGGATTCTCTCGTTCTATTTTGACAATATTAGGCCACATCAGTCAGAGAAATCACCGCATGGGCAAATGCTTGCATATTTTCACATCAATTGTAACAATTTTTACTCGTATAACCTCGATTTTAATTAATTCGCACATTTCGCTTAAAGTGAAATTATTGCAAAATAGTTTAAAGTGCAGCAAAACTATTTCCTTTTGTGCGAGTCGAGTGTGCAAATATTTTTTTTTCTTTCGTTCTTGCTAAGTAGGTACGGTTTTAAAACACCTGCAAGACTTTGGGCCATGAGTTGAAGTTGTTAGCTCACAATTATTTATTCATTTTACAATCACTCATTTTTTAATTCGAGTCGACTGTTGGTTCTGTGAAGAAAAAAAATTGTGGTGTTACTTTGCGAAAGGGCAAACAACACTCCAGTTACGACTGACTTGACTTCCTTACTAATAAAAAGGGAGAAATCTTTCTTTCTAGTGATTATATCGATAGATTAGAAAGTAGAAATATTAAGAAGGGGAAAAAAGCGCATCGGAAATTAATAGGCGTGACTTAAAAAGCGCCAATTTTATCTTAATTATGGTGCTTAGAATTAAAGTAATATTGATTAAATGAGTTGAAACCACTTAAGAAATTCAATTGATCACCATATTGCAATTAAGGTGGACCTTATGCAATAATCCACCTACGCTTTCTCCTCGAGATTAGGGCGTAGTCATTTTATGCATATCAGTCCTCAATAATTCTGATATAAATACACACAACCTATTAAGTCAATAGCTCTTTGCACTACCATTTTCAAACAGACAATCCTTTACAAACATCAAAGTCCTAATTACAAACAACAATTTTTTTGAATATCTGATTTATACATAAAAAAGATTTTAATTTTTAAATATTTCCTAAGGATAAAAAAACCAAATGACCCAAACACTCTGTTGACCCTTTACTCTGAATCTATTTTAATCACTATAAATATGCTAATAAAGCGGAAAATTACTTTTAAGGTCATTTTTTAGTGCAAATTGATGGAAAAATAATAATTATTATAAAATAATCACCTTTTAAAATTCTCTATTTATCATTAAACTATTAAAAATAAATTATCAATAAGGATGTCCTTAAAAGCAATAAACCCATTAGATGCAATGGATGTACATCAATTATTACCCATAATAAGTGTTAAAAATTGTATATAAATAAAAGATTTGAAAAAAAAACAAATATGTTTATCCTGTAAATAACCATTCACCCACAGGGTGCTTTTTTGATCTGAATACAAAGTACCTTCATTATTAAACATGTCAACCAAAAGTTCCTGGATTAATTGGAAGTAACACTAACCAACAGGTAATTTTTCTTTCTATTTTTTTTCTTTTTAAATCGAGTCGATTCCAATTTTGTAATTAAAAAAAAAACCAATTACACTTCAGATTTAAAATTTGTGACGGTTTATATTTTTTCTCCTTATTTTCTTTCCATTTCTTTTTGCTGAATTTAAACTATTTGTGCGTGGGCTTTGGGTCAACAGCCCATGAATAGAAAAAGTGGTACGGTAATTACTTTAAAATAATTAATTATCATTAAAATATATACAATTATTGTGCTTTATCATGTAATGAAAAGCACAGCTGTACGTGGTGCATGACATTACCACTTTTCAGCCTAGTTATGTTATGTTTATGGTGTTTAGTTTAATGGGATTTGGATTTCTTTCCTTCTCAAAATCACGTTGCATACTGAGAAATAATTCCAATAATTCCAAAAATAAAATAATATCATTTATCACAAAATAACACAATATTTTCCTGTTATTTTTACAAATTAGTAAGAGTCGTGTTATTGTTTACTACACTAATCGTGGTGTTGTCAGCTTTAAATTCAGGTGATGATAGAGTAAATAATAGATAAAAATAAATGGAACTAAATAATTCAATTTGTCATTAAAGCCAAGTGTTATTAAATATTTAAAAAGTGTTAAAATGATATGAAAAAAAAAAATAATAATCCACTGACTTACCTGATCGAAATACAGTGCCAACATCATCTTGATGGTTTAGTTTTAAAATAAACTCAAATGCATGAAAACAAAAATATTGCTTAAATGTCTGTATTGTGTGTTTGAGTGAGTGAGTGAGTGAGTAAATAACTTGGTTCACTGCATGAACAAGGCCAGTGGACTGTGGACTAACTGAACTCAAACACTCAACTTGACTAGGACGAGTTTATTGTCAATTTACTGATAGGGAGGTGCAACTACCAATGTTGTTTGACGGAACAAGGTGAGATCTTCTCACTTATCTTCAATTTAATGATTTAATTATTCATTCATTTCACTTTTTTATCAATTTTTATCACTTAACCACCACAAGACTTTTTATGATTATTTACAGAAAAAAGGTGTTAAGGTAATAATTCACCTTTATCATAATTGAATCGTGTCTACCCCTGTTTTGCAAACAGTAAATTGAAATGTTTGAACTAGTATTGTATGGTAATCAAAGGGTCACCATCGACTCACTACTACTATTGTCAAACGAGTATTAATGGGTGATGCATCTAACAGAGTTCACAACACCAATGATTTTGCATATGAATAAATTTTCAATGACATGTAGACATGGACATAACTAATGATGACTCATAAAATTCCAATGTCTTTTTTTAAATTTTAAAAAAAGAACCAAAACATTGGACTTAACCTTTAACCTCTTGTCCTTGTACAAGAAGTACACTCAGGGTCTTAAACAAGAAAAACACAAGTTTTTTTCTCTTTGTTGACCTTCCCACAATGAGTCATTAGATTCTTTTAGCCCATTACAAACAAAAACTCGATTAATTTGTGAACATCAAATTTAGAAAATTTTTGTCATATTTTCCTATCTTTTCATTTTCACTTTTCCAAAGTCAGGTGTGACCTAAATGATGACAGGTGACACACACCCACAAGATGAATATTTCAAAGGGACAAATGTTAGTTTTCGTGCCCATGGGCATTGGGGAAAAAAATCATTTCTGCAATCTAAACTGGGTTGCACAAAAGTGAAAAGGTAAAGTGATGGTACTATAAGTTAACACTTCTCTCCCTTATAAACACACGAGGAGTAGGTGGACGAAACAGGTTCATTGGGAACAAGCACTACTTACACTACTCCCAACCTGGTTAACTAGACTAATAAAATTGTCCCTCCTTAAATGTGCTATTAAACAACAATTTTTATAGCTTTGCTTTCAAAAACTTCAATCCATCTGGTGATTTTATTATTCGACAAAGGTCACTTGCTGTTCCTTTGGCTTCATGGGAAAATACGACTCTGTTCTCATTTGGAGGTAAGATAAACTTTTTTTCTGTCAGGTTCGTTTCTGCACTAGTGACAGTATGACAAAGTTCAGTAAAGTCTAGTCACATGCACACAGCATTGGTGCGTTAACCAGTTCATATGTTTTAAAGGGACAAATGTTAGTTTTCGTGCCCATGGGCATTGGGGAAAAAAATCAT
>JAQFZO010002639.1:0-11653 GCA_034695885.1 Geophilus flavus | reverse complement strand
ACGATGCAACTTTTGCTAGGTTTAATTCGTCTAATGATTCATTTTTATCTCCTGCTAAAATATTTTTGATTTTGCACGTGTATTTCCATCAGTCACTATTTTTATTCACGGAAATTTAGTTAAAATTAGATATTGGGAGGTCCAGAAACCCTGAAATATTTGTTTATGGACAAAAAAGGCCAAATATATTTACTAACGTCCAAAATATTTATTTATATTTAAAATAAAAACCATCTAAATAGAGTCTTCAATAGAAGATTTGACTATTTCTTACTTATTTCAGTGTTTTATGACAAGAAAAAATATTTATTTAGATAACTATCCTCTCATTAGAGTTATTAAACATTCAAAACAAAAAATCCTAAAAATACAGTTTAGTATAAAAAATACCATTTTTTCTACTTTTAGATGTAATGTGAAAAAATATTGAATAATATGCCATTTTTAAAAGAACTCTGGCCCGCCCAGCACTTTCTTCCTCATATGAGGTCCTCAAAGAGTAAGCTACAAGTAATATGCGGGGCTCCTTCTTTGAGACCCTTTTTTAAAATTGTTTATATTACTAACTATTATTTAGTCATTATAAAAATCATGAAATTACTAATTTATCATATGACTCTTTTCAAATTTCAATCAAATTGAGTTTTTTCTCAATCAAAAGTTTATGATTGTCACATGAATAGTAGTTTTGTCTGATTATGCTGTCATTATTCTTTCAACAGGAAGAGGAAATAAATTTATTCCACATTTCAAAAACATTGAATTTTACTCAATTATTTTCTCTTTAAGTGGATTAGGGTTAAAAATATAAACAATATGTTTTATTTAAAGTTCCGTAAACATATACAACCCCCTTCCCTCACCATAAAAAATACATTGTTGGTGATTGTTTGTTTCAGAGTAAACTCAGACATTAAAGCATAAATCTCTATTTTTGTTCTTCAAATCCCAAGTCTCAGTAGTTGAGTAAAAGGAAGCAGCTTTTGTACACCAATACATTAAATCACAGGGGATTCTTATAGAGGGTCGCTCTATTCATCTTGTAAGATACAGAACCTGTATTACTAAAAGTATGTTTCTTTACAAGTCTCCTGTTATTTATATGTATGTATTGGATGACTATTCTCTCAGCACTTAGAATGCAAGAGAAGGTTCATGGCCTATCACTGTTTGCTGTGAACAAATAATGGCACTATAAGAGAGAAACTGATGTAAGTGGTGATTGTAAATTAAGAATGCTACATGCAACTGTAAAAAGTTTTTTCTATATGAACTTCTTTTAGGTTTAAATGTGCAGATTAGGGTGCAAATGACTAATTTACATATCAAAGGAGTTAGAAATTGTTTCTTATATCTGATACTGGGATTGAAGCACCTATAAAGTGTACATTTGCACTTAAAATGGTGCAAACTGTGCCTAAATAGTGTTATATCACAGTTTATATATAGGGACAACATTTTAAACCTATTTGCATCTATTATTTTTCACAAATATCTGTGCAAACTCATAGTAGAAGGGTGTAAACAGAAATGTACATGTTTAAATCAAAATTATAGTTAATAGTATACAGTACAACTAAAAACTGAGTTAGGTATACATGAAAACTCTTGGTTGTCTCTCAGTCAACTAAACATTTTAGAGTGCTCAACTGATGTCAGCCGCAACAATAAATTCTGACATATGGGAACATTATACTTCAATTTGAAAAATCAAATTTTATTTATCCTTTTTCATTTTTCTGAAAGATAAGTGAAAAAGGAGAAGTGAGTTTTCTTTGAACCGTCTTATAACCTCAGGTATACAATATTGTAAGTCATGTTATCCAGTACTGGCCGCATGTGCTTGGTGCCTTTCTCGGTTACAATTTTTACAATTTAAAGCTTGTGATCGATATCTGTCGATCCATAATTCAAGGAATCAGACGTTTGATCTTGTATTTCATGTTATAAATATTAAGTGAACAACAGCTTACATAATGCCTCATATATGATTGTGGACATAAGTAGCTTTTTGGATGCCATTTTCCCATTCTACACAGGTGGAGGTGTGAAAATACGCAGTTGGTCCCAGGTTGACTAAAGGAAATCTAAAAGATAAATTAGTGACCTGTGTCTGAGGTCAATCATCCTTTTACTTATTTTTACCACTTGGCATTGACTGGTTGCTGCAACACAATGCAGACGTTAGACTCGACATATTGGATTGTGTGTATTTTAAGTATTTTTGTGTCTATAGGGGAAAGAAACTTCCAAGCCCTACCTCTATGTGGTTCCCCCATTAGTAGGTGTCTTGGCGCTGAAGCCAACAGGGCCTACTAATAATATTTCTTTTATATTTTTCTTCTTTTTCTGTTTCCATAACTACATTTGTGTTGGTTTTACTTTCCATTTCTAAGGGACCTCTTTTCCTTGTTTGGGGGAGGATTGTGGGTGTTTATACTAGCAATACTTTTTTGGCCCGCTATGCAATTCGGAAGATGAGAGTAGCAGGTTATGTCCTAAGGATTTCCCTAAACCTGTGAAGATGGGTCTTGTGCATTCCTCCTCTCTTGGAGGTTCTGTTGGGTCTCATCTTTCTTCCGATTAAAACCCAGGACACACGGTAATCCCACTTATTGTTGGTTCCTTCTTTTCTTCCTCCATTCCTTTGAAGGATTATTGCTTTTTGGTTTATTTTTTCAATTTAGTTGTACCAGTAGTGTCTTCATTTCACTGCCTCGACTGGGTTGTCCCAATCCGACAGGTCGCATATGGCCGGAGTAGCCGCTGGCGACCCTATAACCCTTCCATTTGTTTGTCCTTAACAGGTCCCATATGGCCTTACTTATTTATAATGACACTTCTTTTTGAAAAACTAGGCATAAATCTTCACTTTCACATGTTAAAAGCCGCCGCTTTTCCTTTTCAATATTTTTCTCTTATTTGCAGATTTTTCACTATATTTGATAAAATTCTATTTTTGCAATTTTGATATAGATTCGCGTTGTTACTGACTCCAAATTTCTATTTGATTATATGTTTCTGTATTTAATATAAGATGCCATTTTATTTACTTTTCTTTTTGTTGACATTTAATGGATTGAAAAAATGCTTTTAACGCTAATTGACACTGATGGATGGATGAAAAGCAATCATGTTTTTATTTGCTGGACACTGCTAGATGCAGAAACTACTATTAAACGTTTCGTGATGCCAAAATAATAGTGTCAATTGCAGTGGCATCATTCAGCTACCATTAGTGTCCATCGGCATCTTGCAACGCCTAGCAACTTAATTTCAGCCGATGTTACATCATCTGGCGTTTATCGACATCGATCGTGAAACTCTCTTGAAAAATATATACAATCGAGTAGAAATCTCGATAAATTGATCAAAATCAAAAAAATATAATCAAAAGGCAATAAATGACAATAACTGGTGAAACACTATAGCATACACCAGTGTAATCTTGAGGAAAAATGATAAACATTGGTAAAACAAGAGTGTAATTTGGTGGGAAGTCGACACAAATCGATACTGCTGACATCAAAGACTGCGATTCTGAGACAAACATTTTTTTAAGGATTCATAAACTCGTTTATCGACATTTGAACCAATGAGTTAGCTGCAATTGACAATCTTTTATGCTGCGATTTAGCCCATATCTTATTGAACAAACTAAAGGGAAGAAGCTTGCAACAAAGGAAATGAGACGAGAATGCTTGCTTTGCAAGTAACAATGTGAATAAAACGAGAATGCTTGCTTTGCAAGTAACAATGTGAATAAAACGAGAATGCTTGCTTTGAAAGTAACAATGTGAATAAAACGAGAATGCTTGCTTTGAAAGTAACAATGTGAATAAGACGAGAATGCTTGCATGCAACAATAGGAGTAAAACGAGAATCAATGCATGAACAATGAGAGATAGAGAAATGGAAGAATATCCTTGCCAATTTTAGGTGCCTAACTTTGACTCATTTTTTATAGCTGTTTTCCGTGTAGTTTCATGTGCATAACAATGCATAAGCACCTTTGTACCATTTAACTCTGCAAATTTTTACCTTCTAAAGTTACATACAAAGAAGTAAAAGAGTTGTTTTACACCTTTTTGTCCTGTGGCGTACATCTTTAACGGTTTAAAGCATATTTTCCAAAGTGTACACCTTTAAAAGTGTTACTGTATTATGATTTAACTGTATAATAACTCCAATAAAACGGTGAACAGTATTATTTTATACATATAAAAGTGTAAACCACAGGAAAATTTAAAGATGTAATTATTTCTAGCGCCAAAACTTGTCTGGCGCCCAATTTTGGCAGCCATTTCTTGTTTGCAACAAGATTTAAAGGCAAACATTACAAATAATACATGTTTGGAACGTGGAACATGTTTGAAGTGATGTACATGTCAGTCAGCTATAGAAATAATACATTTATGCTCAACAAAAACCCTATACGGTATAGGTGAAAATAGGTCCAATGATTATTTTATAAACTGTCTTTCCAAAACAACAGACACAGCAACCAAACAATCACTTTTACAAACACCAAAAGTTTACTGTCTACTCGATATTTATGACCAAAAAAAAAATCATAAAATATCAATTCCCACCAACCAAACCAACTCATAAAAAAACATCAATCAATTTAAAAACAGAAAAAAATTAAACTATTAACAAGTTATTAACTCCAATCGAATTTCCTCAATTATAACCAGCAATGTTTGTAACTACCAACATTTATAACTACCAACAAATAGTAAAAAGTCCGTCAACACGAAAAAAATAACGATTTCTCCAACCCATACTATTACATTCCCTTTAACCTTTCAAAACCACACGTGGCACATGTCTCCCGCCATCTAGCGCCGCAACTAATAACTAAAACACGTCCCGCGTCATGTTTACATTTCCGTGTTCGACACGGTAGGGTTATTTCAAGGAAACTTAGAACATTTAAAACCAAACAGTGAAAATCAATACTAAAAATAATAATAGTAATAAAAAATATATAAATATTATTAAAAATAGGTATATAAAAAAAATTTTTTTCTTACCTTACCAAACATAAAGTAACAGTCGTGGCAGAAAGTAGAAAATAAAAAAATAAAAATAACAAAAAGGGTAAAAAGTAAGGTGCTGGTAAATTCAGGTGCTGGAGGACGAAGAGGAATGAGCAACATTATTTTCAGACGGAGATGATGACGTCAGCGTGGCGTCTCGAGTAAGATCAATGGCTTCTTCAGCTGGTCTGTAAAGACAGTAAATTTTAGTATTTTTTTTTAAATTAATAAATTTATTTAAAAAATTTTTTTTTCTAAAATTTAAATTTAAAAAATTTTTTTTGTTTAATTTTTTATTAAATGTTTTGATATTTAAAGGCAAATGATCTTTTAAAATACTGATTGGCCAGTTAAATGAGTTGTTGACCATGAAAATTGAATTGCATTAGACAGAATGAGCCAGACATCCTCCAATCAATACAAATGTCGGCTGTTGCTACAAGTCTGGTCTACTCTCCCCTCCCCCTACTCATCCCAGTTATTGATGTGAAATTTTTATGTCGAAAATATTTAATAACAAATTGGGGATTTTAAAATTTTATTTTATTTTTTCTATATTTCATGATGAATTTTATATTTTTCTTATTAAAAATTTAAAATGTTTCAATTATTTTTTTTTTAGTTGGGGAAGACAGAAATATAAAAATTATAAATTTATAATGATTACAGAGTGGATAGTTATTTACTAAAAACAGTCAAAATATTTAAATACATATTTAAGAAAAAAATGGATATTTACCGAAAACTGTGAAATATTTATTTATATTTTTTTAATTTTAAATAATTTGATTACAATGGCTTATGACATGCATTTTTAAATTACACGAGTAATGTCAGTCCCATTAGACCTTAGTAAAAATTTATGCTGTGAAAAACTACGATCCGAGTCACGGGATGTGATCGGGGTAAAAATGAACGATGCAACTTTTGCTCGGTTTAATTCGTCTAATGATTCATTTTATCTCCTGCTAAAATATTTTTGATCCTACACACGTATTTCCATCAGTCACTACTTTTATTCACGGAAATTTAGTTAAAATTAGATATTAGAAGTCCAGAAACCCTGAAATATTTGTTTATGGACTAAAAAAGACAAATATTAACTAACGTCCAAAATATTTATTTATATTTAAAATAAAAACCATCTAAATAGGATCTACTGAATGAGATTTTACTATTTCTGTACTAATTTCAGTGTTTTATGGCAAGAAAAAGTATTTATTTAAATAACTATCTTCTCCCGTATAACGATATTTTTTTTGGTGTTAAAATAATTTTTTTTTAAATATTATAAAATGAAAATATAAAGATTTCTATACTCGTCTGGTTCCTGTTTGATGAAAGGATTAAGTGGTGGCATTGGTGGCAAATGAACTTCATTCTCTTCTGAAATGTCAGTTGTATTCATTCTAGAAGGAAATCAGATAAAAATTTTGTTAATATCACTGTCACCTTTTCTTTTCTCTATACAATTTTATCCTTAACTTTGATTTTTTAGTTTTTGCTTAAATGGAAACAGGAAATTTTTTTTTCATGTGATACTAAGAACTTTTAGAGTCCTTGGAATATTCTTTGTTAATTTTTTTAAAGGAGTTAAATGAAAAAATTTAAGTTTTAAACAGAAAATTGCCAAGAAATAATTTTTCAATAAAGGAAATTGATGTTTTTGAAATTTTTACTAATTTCAATTTAAAAAAAAAAAACAAAAATAAAAAATATACTTTAAATTTTAATTAAATCCTTAAAATGGAGAAAATTGATATTTTTGAAAATTTTGAAAAATTCACTAAATAAACAATAATAAAACATACTTGAAATTTTAATTAAGCTGAGTAGTGGTGAAAACATTTTAGGAAATAATTAGAAAAATAAATATATTTTGAAGTAAATTAATATATTTTTTAAATTTTTATTTTATTTCAAAAACAATAAAGAAACATTTTACATTTTAATGAAAATAGTATTTAAATTTAAATTTAAATTTTATACTTTAAAAAAATTTATTTTGTATTTTGGATCAAAAAAATATAAAATACTTTAAAACATTTATTTTTGGAATTTTTTCAATTTTAAGTAAGAAATTTTAAAAAATTTTACTGTAATTTTGCAATTTTTCTAATTTTACTTAAAAGACAATAAAAAAAAATTAAATTTTAATGAAAATTGTTAAAAAAAATTTTTGTATTTTTAAAAAAAATTGTTAATTTCAAATAAAATAATTTGAAAAATATTATTTTATCAATTTTTCAATTTTTTGGATTAAAATTAAAAACCAAAAAAATATTATCACAATAATAAAACCCACAAAAAAATCCATCAAACCCCAAAAAAATAATTTTTCACCATTTTAATTTATTTTTTTCTCAAATAAAAAAATACAACTAGCAACAGTGAAAAAAAATTCTATTATGATTGCGTCTCTCAGTTAGCTACACCAAAACATTTCATAGTTACAAGGTAACCACCCACTTAATGCAAAATTGATTTTCCCTTTATTTTTTTTATTTCACCACACTTTCGCTCTCTCATCATCAGATCTTTTAAATTTTTCTTTAGTTTAACTTTAAAACCCATTGGAAAAATTTTTCCAACAAAAAATTTTCCTGGATTTAAAAAAACAATAATTTCCACCTGTTTTTTCTTCCTACATTTCCTCAATTCATTCTCCTCACAATTATTTATTTTTTCCATATACGTTTGTACAGCAGTAAACATAATGGGTGAACTTTTCCTGCTCCATATACAGAGAACACTTAATAACTAAAAAAAAAACACAACCATACAAAAGGGTTAATTGTTCATTTCTTGAAAAACAAGTAAAGCACCTGTTGCACTTATCTAATCAAGTTTTTCTAAAGGTAGGGATCAATGAGTGCATTAGAAAGCCCTAGTTTTTATTTTAACTTTTTAAATTCCTTGTTTTATTGCCTTTACCCATCAGTTTATGGATACTTAAGTGCAGTGTATTCATTATGGACTCAGGTTTAAAGTTGATGATGATGATTCATCAGTGGTTGTGTATTTTTATGTGATATAAAAAGTTTGAATGCAGTGATGGACAAAAACTGTCCACATTTCCCAACTAAAAAAAAAACTGCAGATTTTTGGCAAAAAAAAGTGCAGGCAATTTGAAAAATTTCTGCAAAAAATTGTGCAGTTATTTGGCGGCTTTTTCAAAAATATATAATTTTTGAATTTTTTTTTACATAAATTCTTAACTCGACTAAAAATTTTGTAGATTTTTTGCAAAAAATTGAAGCTATGATTAAATATGATTATAATCTGCAGAAAGTTTGCAGATTTTGCCCGCAAAGTTAATAATTTTCAAAAAATATACAAAATTTTTACAGAAATTACATACGATTTTTAAACAAATGCCGAATAACTGCAGAATTTTTGCCGGTTGTCTGCACTTTTTTTTTGCAAAAAATCTGCAGATTTTTTTAGTTGGGTTGTGTGATTATGTAATTTTGCAGGTTGATTTTTACACATTAAAGAGTAGATAGAGAAAAAATTAGGTTTTATTGTATTATAGTATTGTTCCAACTAAAAAAAAAATCTGTAGGTTTTTTGCAAAGAACACTGCTGATAATCTGCAAAAATTCTGCAGTTGTTTGCCACTTGTTTGAAAATCCTGTATAATTTCTGTAAAAATTTGGCATATTTTTTGAAAATTATTAACTATGCAGTCAAAATCTGCAAAAGTCAAAAATAGTTTATCGATCGATAATCGGTTAAGTTAGGTTACACTTAAAAAAGTGTCAATTTGTCCCATTTTGTCCCAAATTACAAATAGCCATTGTTGCAATTACAACATGCACTTCATAGGTGCAACAATGAGATTTGCAAATTACAGCTGTTTTTAAAATCTAACTTTGATTACAACACTGCAACATCCTACTCCATACATAGTCCATTCTGGTTAAAAAGGTGCACATTTTATCAAAAATTTTATATTCACACCAATGTAAAGTGCAGATGACATAAGCCCCTTAAACTTTTACACCCGTCACCTTAGTTACTCTTTCTACAGAATAAATGGAAACCTGAAGAGTGTAAAGTTTGAAACATATCCTATTTACTCCTCATTTTTTAAGAGAGTAGGATAGGTTGTTATAGGCTAGAATATGTTATCGACCCAAAAACTAATACTTCATTTTGTAGCCTTGACTTTTCTCTATAAGATGACATACTGTAATATAAATTTTATTTACTGAATATAAACCAAAGAAATTATTAACATAAAAGAACTGACTCCATTTGCCTACAAAATTGAGTAAACACGTCACAGTGTGGGCGGTTAAGTCCATCACTCTCTGATAGACAAATTAAAGTATCAAATGTTGAATCCTTTTAATTAGACTTGACATTTGTGTATGGGGTGAAAGTTTAGCTTATGAGTTAGTGGCTATCATGTGCCATCTATGGCATATTTGTGGCCTCTTAAATGTTTTATTGTTTGAGGGTTTTAGTATTTCCTCCAGTAATGTGAGTTTTTTTTTTCTGCTGAGAGTTTAATAGTGGAAGCTCCTTCAAGGTTGATTCTAGGTGTGATTTGAGAGGATGTTGTGGAAGTGTCTCCTTGAGTTAGTTTTTTTTTCTATGGATTCTTCTTTGTGGAGAGTTAATATCATGTTTTTTAATCTAGTTATGGAAATAATGACATGGTTAAAGCAATTAGTCTATTTGTTGTTGTGAAGATGGAGGGCAGTGGCCTATTGTTGTTGATTTTTTTTATCTGTGGTTTCTACAACAAAATCAACAATAAAAAAAGAATAAAAAGTAAATGTTAGAAGAATTTTTTGATCATTGTTGAGGCAATTAAGAGAAATTTATTTTTGATGTAAGTTGCTCCCTGTTTCTTGGATTGTTGCTCTTTAAAATAGAAAGTAATGTGAATCTAAATCATCCTTGTTGTGGCTTGTAAGATTTATTTTAGTCTAGTCCTAAGACTTTTCTACAGTATGTTTTGTTTGTAAATTGGATATTTATGTGTTATTTCAGTGTGTTCTGTTCTGTTTTACATCACAATTTTTGTAATAATGTTTGAAATTTTGAAATAAAATCAGTTATAGGTGGAAATATCTTTAACTACCACTAGAAGTCGCATTTGGGTTATTGGGTAATTGGGTTTATTTGTTGGCTGAAACTAATTTCATTATTGTATGACAATAATTTTGTAGAGAATAGAATAGTATTGTGTCATGCATACTGGTTGTTGACCTAGCATCTGATGCACATTAATAACAATAGAGTATACAGTATAAGTTACTGCATTGTTAAATAATTGATTTGTTTTCTTTGTTTGATAGAAGTGCTTTTGGGCATGATGGGTAACATCCAGATGTATCAGAAATATAAATATGGATGAATAAATAAGAAATCACGTTGTTTACTCAGTGTTCCTGCCGGCTGCAACAATATATACATTATTGATATCGTGATAACGTCTTCATTGACATCTTAATTGCTATGAATGATATGAAATGATCTCACATTGCCATATTTTTGCTCTATTTTTCATACAATGACTCAATGGCTTACTTTTCATTGTTGCACACGCTCAATTTAAAACTGAATATTCACATGGCATGTGAGGTCTCTTTCAAATCACAGCATCAACCAGAATCCAAAAATCAAGTTTTCATCCTTCCAAAATGAAGTGTTATTGTCACAATAAGTCTCAAAATTATCCATATAGTGAGGCTAAAAAGTTGTAATGCAAGATTTTAATGTCAATTTAAGTTAATCAAAAATCCCATTACCCCGATATCGAATATTTCTTAACAGTTTTAAATGATGAGGAATTTGAGCAATAGAATTTGGTCTTAAAAATTTTTCTTGAATACAAAAGCAGATGCTGAAGCTATGGTGAAGCAGGACAACAAAGGATCAACACGTTTCAATGAAGGAATCTCGATTGCCTCATTAAATTTAGTATAAGAGTTTACAGTAACGTAATTCAAAACAATTTATTTTAGAAGTTATAGGAAAATTTTTACCCGGCAAAATTATCGTACAATACAACGTAAACTTTACCACATGTCCCACTTGTTAGTCTGTTGGTAGGATCGTGCCACAGACCGATGATATAGGTTGCCATCGGCTGCAAGCCACAGAAAGTCTAGCGCGGGAAAATTAAAATTTTTTCTACGGTTCCGATCTCACAGAAAATTTATTTATTTCCGTTCACAGGCTCACGGCACAGACTTTCAAGGAACCGACTGGGCATAAAGAATATCACTTTTTTCCAGGGCATCAGGCTTGAGTACTGACTACTGACCCTGAATCAATACTTCCTCATGCAAGTTAACTTATACTCATCAACCATAACATCTACTTAGGTACTGTACAAGGCAATTAGGAACAAAAGCCGACCACACGATACATCGGACAAAAGCTTTCCCACTTATCACTTTATCAACATCACAATGGCGCTAAAGCTGCAAATTCTCGGCACTTTAATCTAAAAATCTGATATGCAAAGTATTGCATGATGATTTATGAGATTCGTTACAAAACATTTTTATTGAGAAGGAAGTTATTAAAATTTGTTAGTTTTCCTTATTAGCATATTATTATTATTATATCATGTTACTAATTTACTGTAG
>JAQFZO010002638.1:0-11654 GCA_034695885.1 Geophilus flavus | reverse complement strand
GGCAGTCACCAAACACTTGTCGGTCCTGAAAGTTCCGATCGCTTTACAAAGTTTTTGATCAAATTCTGAATTTCGTATCAAATTACAGAAATGAAGATCGAAAGGATCTTTGCTCACTTTATTCGCACCGTAAATCGCTTGAACTTGTTTCATGCAACTTTGAATTTCGCGCCCTTTCATGTTTTCTGAATATCCGAAGTCCAGAATGAGTTTCGGGCCGAATAAAGCGGCATTTGCGAGGTTTTTGTTGTAAAAACGGGTCATTGCGGCCGTGTAGACCCGTACGAACATTGCGTTGGCTCGTAAGCCGTACACGATGTGCGGGTTGGAGTTTCGGGCGTCGAGACGTTGGGTGTATTTGATCTCGTTTTCCTGACGGATTTTGTTCTTTTTTTCCATTGCGATTTCGATTTTTTTGAGGTATTTGTAGTATTTGAGTCTTTCGTTACGGAGTTTTGTGGTTAGTAATTGGTTCCAGTGTTTTTCTGAGATTTTATCTGGGATGAAGAATTCTCCTTCTTCTTTTAGTAATTGCATTTCGAGCTGTATCATGTGTTTTTTCTTGATTGGGTCGATTTCTTGATGTGTTGACATGAGTAGGTGTTGTTTTTTTACCGTTTGGATGTTAGTAACTCTCAAAAGTCCGTGAATACCGTTGCTGATTCTCGTAATTGCGTACATCATGGCTTGATATTTTGCAGAAAACACGATGTAGCTTGTTAGTGCGCCACTCACCAGAGTGCGCTTTGGTTGGGTTACCTCAAAAACGTGGCGTGATGAGATAAACGAAAGCTTTCTTTTTATGGCATTTTATTTGCAATATATCCGATTTTTAACATGAGAATCGTTAGAAAAAAGGATTTTATAGAATTTTTGTAATAATATTTTACAATTTTGGAAATAAAGTATTAAAAAAAAATGTTTTTCTTGATTTTTCCGCAATATTTAAAACCAGGTGTGTTTACATTTGCAAACTGTCATGGTAGTTGCCTAGAAGTTGAAATCGACTAAGAAACGATGAAGTGTTGTGTACCTTTCTGTAAATCCTACCCACCAAAAAAGGGAAAGGTTGAAGATCCAACCGATACTGGCGAAAAAATTAGATTTTATCAAATCCCTAGTAACTTAGACATTCGAGAAAAATGGTTAAAAAATATCGCGAAGAGAGATTGGATACCAAATGACAGGTATAACCAAGAATGGTATAACGTAAAATAATAAAAATAAAACTCCCCGAAACTAAAACAAATTTCTCTCAACAATCTTTCAGATCGACAGTATGCAGTCTACATTTCCAACCGGAAGATTTCAGATTAGGCCTAAAAATCTCGAAATTAAAAACAACAGCAGTTCCCACAATATTCCCACACTACCCAAAATACATGCAAGAAGCTGCAAAAAGATCATGTTATAAAAGAAACCTGCCAAAAAGACGGGTACCGCCAGTTAAAAAAACAAAACCCAATGGTAAAAATCAATTTTTGCTGGATTACTCGAATTTTAACAGAAAATTTATTTTTTTAGCCACAAAAAAATCAAACTCTGCTACATCACTAATCCAGAAAAGTAGTAAGAAAAGGTTGTTCGAGATTTTGCATGACACTTAAAGCATTTCAAAGTTTCATCCAATAGTATCAATGAAGATTGTGAGAATGTGATAAATGAAGATAGAGAAAATGTAACGAGTTCAAACGGTGATGCGCTTATTTCCAATCCTGCTGAAACTACGATAAATGCACCAAATGACTTAAATCAAGAAAGTAATAATAATGAATCTAATTCCAGCATCACAAATGCGAGCGTGTAAGTTTGATTTTGATTTTTTTAAAATGTATTTACTACATTATAAAAACTAAATATATTTATATATTTTAGATTGTTTTCTGCAATTCACGATCACTCGTTGCTTTTTAAACCTCGCCCACCATCGAATGCAACTGAAAATGGAAATTCAATCATAACTGGAAATTCAATCGTAACTGGAAATAATTCTGTTAATAGTACCGGCCGGTTTTTTGGTAAAGAAATTTTGTTGAAATTATTATTACAGTCGAGTTCACCTATAAGAGTTTCGCATAAATGAGTAGTCTGCTTATTAGAACTCATTTCAAATTTCCCGATTTTACCTCCATTGATTTACATGGAATTAAAGTCCGTTTTAAAGAGTTCTGGATGAAGAAGCAACTTTATGGCCATTTTTGTGATTTTGGCTCGAATATGAGAGCTTTTCAGCAAATTACGCCATCCATACGAAGTTTATTCATGAAATATTGGCTTCTAAACGACGTACTTTATCAATTGGCGATTTTCAGAAGGTCTTAAAACCATAAAACCTAAAGAAATAGCTAAGAAATATGGGATCGGTTACTCTACCGATTGTGTGCAAAAAAAAAAGTACAGGTTATTTTGTTCAAAATTGACTTAAGATGATTTTTACTCTTAAAGTTATTTTTAAGCAAAAATAGCTTATTTACAGTATCTAAATACATAAACATTTTAAGCAATTTTTTGCATTTTTTTTGAGAGTTTGGATGTTAGAATACTCTGGATATAATAGCATCAATCTCAGTTCCCGACCCCACTCTTATAAGCGGATTCGACTGTATAATTATTCGTCATTAATTTTGACTATTTTTGATCCAGAAATGCCGAAACGTGGACGTCCAGCAATGACCTATAACGAATTAAGGAAGCAGTTGTGTATTTATAGGAAAAAAGTGTGGAGTTTGAATAAAAAAGTGGAAAGACTTTCGCAGAAGAATAAAAATCTCAAACTGCAATTGAAGGAGAAGCGCCAGAGTGATCAGAACGTGCCAGTTGAAAGTGTTAATAGTAATAATAATAATACTAATAACAATATTAATAATAATATTAATACTAATAATAAAAGTAATAAGAAATTCTGTACAGTGTTTTGCATTTCAGCAGATGTTTGAGTTACCTAGCGAGGAATTATATGCGAATAAGTTCTGTGTGATAAAACAACACATATTCTGTAAAACTGAAGTTTTATTAACAGATAAAATACTTATATCATATGTAATTGAATTTATATTATAATTAAAAAAAAAAAAAGTAACGACTGGTTCGAGATTCAAATGTGATAGTTTGATTTGATTTGATCCATTTCAGAACTGCACATCTACCATCAAAATCATTTAAAAAAATTAGAAGAAAAAAAACTAAAATCCTAAACAGCGAAGGAAAAATAAAAAATCAAATCAGTTTCCTCACAAAAACTACGCAAATCAGTATAAAAGAAAATGATGTATACTGTAAGATGTGATAGATTCATTATTTTTCCATGACTGTGTGAATTAGATTCATTATTTTTCCATGACTGTGTGAATTTTCAAAATTTTGTTTTTTCTGGACATGGATTTGTTTGTTTCATTGACAGGTTCCCATATGGCCTAAGCTACCGGGCGCCTGATCTTAAACTACATAATGCGACTGCCGCATTACTCCAGAAGTGTTGTTCCTTAAATTTTAACTAAATATTTTAGAAGATATTTATTCGAATTATCCCACACTCTGGTGAAACTCACTGGTTACAATACAGCTAACAGTGTCATGTTTGAAAAATACTCCAATTTTCATCTTTTCTGTTGTAATAATTTTTTTAGGTTCGATGTGAAAGTGTCAGAAAGAAAAATAGACTTTAGAAAATTGAGTTATTTGTTTATTAGTATTTAGTACATATTTGTAGAAGTTTCAATGTAAATATTATAAATCTAGTAATTTTCCAGACAAATTTTCAAAATATTTAAACAAACAGTTTTATTGAATTACCGTACACAAAAGGAAGTGAAAAATAATAATATTTATTAGCAACCGATATCCAAATTGTTTAGCACGATATAATCTTCTATTTCCTTCCATTCCTCGGGAGAGATGTTGTTTTCACAATTTATTATATTCAACTTTTTTAATGGAATGTCGGATTTGATCAGGTCGAACATGGACTCTGCGGTCACCAAATCACATCTATAGATACGTAATTCAGCCAGTTGCCGCGTCGAATTGCTGTTGAGATACAAGGCGACGACATCAGCAGAGTGACACGAGGAAAGATTCAGTAGCCGTAACTTCGGTGCATTTTCGAACAACGCCGTATAATCTGCACCGGAAACGTAACAAAAATACAATTCTTTCAAACATCCGAATGCCACGACGCCACCGTCAAAATTCATTGTCACGTTGCGACACTGATCGAGTGTCAAACACTCCAAAACCGGGCAACGAGCAGCGATTTGGGCCAAATTGATATCATTAAAATTATTCAAACTGATTCGTCGTAACTTTCCCGTTGCATTTTGTAAGCAATGATGGCCGAATAACTGGCTAAAACTGTGATTACGACTGTCAAACTGCAGACTCTGCAAGCGAGGAAACACACTCATCACGTCGAAACTCACGGTGTCGCAAACCATCAATTCCTCCAACTGATAAGTCCGTGGAAACTCGCTCGATTCGACATTACGTTGGATCTTTCGAAGAATCTTTTTGAACATGTCCCAATCGTCCGTTTCTAACGACTTCAATTTAGGTAAATGCTGCAAAGCGTTATAACATCCTCGATGCGTCACTAAGGTGCCTGTGATTATCAACGATTCGATTTGCATGTCTCCGTTTCGACATAACGACTTGATTCCTCGGTCGGTAACTTCATCGCACTCCGTCAAGTCGAGATGTTGCAATTGACGGCAATGTGTCGCTATCACTGCCATGATGTCGTCGTCGACCCAATAGTTGCATTCGATGTTGAGGCGTCGAATGTTGGATAGGCTACTGACTAAATTGACTCCGGATCCGACTGGTAGGTCGTAGTTGAGGTCAGACGCCTCTAAATCGGACAGATTTCTGCATTTATCACCTATGCGCGTGAATATGTCATGTAAGGTGTAATCGCCGTAAAGGATAAAAGTTTGAAGTTCGTCCAAACATGTAGTCCCCCGATTGACGAACGTATCCAGGTCTAAAAATCGTTCGTCTCTGTTGATATACTTTTTACGTTTGAAGATTTCGTTGATGAGTTGGACAGGAAGGCTTGGTATTTGTCGTTTGATTTTGCTAAAGTCTTTGGTGATTTTTCGATAGCATAGGTTTTCCAATGTGGACACGGGTTTCTTCTGTCGTAGCATGTTTCTTATGGAATGACAGCCGAATGACTGCACATGAGCACAACCAAAATTAAAGATGGCGCCAGTTCTTTTAGTGAATTTCGCTTAATGTTGTCGTTAGATGGCGCCACTTCACACCTCCAAATTCAAACTTGCTCCAAAAACCGACGGCGACATACGATGAAAAAGAAAAAGCAAAGAAAACTATTAGAAAATGAAAATGTTGTGTAGTGGTGATTGATTCACCAGGTGTCTTTTCTAGTTAATTTTTATTTTAGTAATTTTCAAATAATCTTTTTAGGTTCAATGAGAAAGGGTCAGTATAATGACAAAATTTTACACAGAAAGGAAAATAGACTTTAGAAAATTATGTTATTTGTTTATTAGTACATTCTTGATATTTGTAGAAGTTTCAATGTAAATACTGTAATTCCAGTATTTTTCCAGACAAATTTGCAATAGTTAAAACAAACCCAGATTCATACATAGACAAAACTTTATTGAATGACTCAAAATAAAGTAAAAAATACTATTATTTATCTGTATGGTAATCGATATCCAAATTGTTTAGTAAGATATAACCTTCTATTTCCTTCCATTCCTCGGGAGAGATGTTGCGAAAATTTATTATAATCAATGATATACTGTAAGATGTGATAGATTCATTATTTTTCCATGATTGTATGAATTTTGAAAATTTTTTTTTTCTCACATGGATTTGTTTGTTTCATCGACAGGTCAGGTCCCCATATGGCCTAATCTGGGGATCTTAAACTACATAATGTGACTGCCGTATTAATCAGGAAGTATGGTTCCTCAAATTTTAACAAAATATATATTAACACACATTTATTCGAATTATTCGACACCCTGGTGAAACTCACTGGTTACAATAAAGCTAATAGTGTCATATTTGAATTTTTGACTGCTGTACAATTTTTTTTTTTTGACTCGAATTATCCGGCACCGTGGGGAACCCCGCTATTTACCGTCATGCCGCTTATTCCGAGATAATACTGTACAATTTTTCCATGACTGCAGTGTCTGATCAACTCTCAAACAAAAAACGTTTCTTCTTCATGCAGAAAAGCACAAAAACTTGACTTCCAACTTCCAAAATTACTAATAAATCCAGTATACACTATATTTTTTTACAATTTTTATTGCACACCACTTTTACTTTGCATGTGCACATCACGCAACTTCCTGACAGGAACATGTTCAAAAGCCTTTATCCAATCTTTCGTATTTTTCAACGTCGACAGAACCTTAAAAATCTGATCCAAAGTAAGCGCCTTATTTGCACTTCCCCAACTGCAAAGAAAAAAAAATTAATTAATATCCATTTCAAAAATCCAAATAGAAAAAAAAACTTCACTGTAAATATCTCTCCATCGGCAGCCTCGCAGTCCTCAATCCTTCCTTCTTCGACTTCGCCAACGCTAGCGGCACACTGGGCCCCAGATCCACCAACCCACCGATTATATAAACATCGTCCCAATTGAATAACTGCAAATCATTCGTACTATCCGGCGTGAGATAAACCAACTTTTCCTTCGGGAACCAATCCAAATAACTCTTCTCGCTGGCAGTCACCAAACACTTGTCGGTCCTGAAAGTTCCGATCGCTTTACAAAGTTTTTGATCAAATTCTGAATTTCGTACCAAATTACAGAAATGAAGATCGAAAGGTTCTTTGCTCACTTTATTCGCACCGTAAACCGCTTGGATTTGTTTCACGCAACTTTTAATTTCGCGGTCTTTCATGTTTTCGATGTACCCGAAGTCCAGGACGAGTTTTGGGCCGAATAATGCGGCATTTGCGAGGTTTGAGTTGTAGAAATGGTTCATGATTGGGTTGTGGACACGCATGAACATCGAGTTTCTTCTCAAGCCGTAGATGATGTGCGGGGTCGAGTTTCGGGCTTCGAGGCGTTGGTTGCATTTTATTTCTCGTTCCTGGAGGATTTTTTTCTTTTTTTCTTTACCTAATTCGATTTTTTTCAGGTATTTGTAGAACTTGAGTCTTTCGTTTCGGTGTTCGAGGGTAATTAGGTTGTCCCAGTGTTTTTCGGGGATTTTGTTCGGGATGAAGAATTCTCCTTCTTCTTTAAAAAGTTGCATTTCTAGTTCTATCATTTTCCTTTTTTTGAGTGGATCGAGAGATGTTGGTGGCGATGTGGTGTAGGTTGAGGATGCGGTTAAGTGTTGTTTTGCGCCGAGTGCACGGGAAATGTTGTTGGTGGTACCTGCAATGAGTGGTTGTTGAATGACATGAGTAATTTGCTTGATTATTGAAAACATTTCAGCAAGTAATGCTCGTGTGTATTAGCTGCAAAATTAAAGATGGCGTCTGCTGGAGGATTTTGTCTAATGTTGTCACGAGGTGGCGCCAAGTTCACGCCTCCAAATTCAAACATGCTCCAAACCTAGATGCTTGTAAAAAATTGAAAAGCAAGCTGGCAGCTTGCTTTTCAATTTTTTAGGTTCGATGTGAAAATGTCTGTACAATTATATAAAATTTTACACAGAAAGAAAAATAGACTTTAGAAAATTGAGTAATTGAGTTATTTGTTTATTAGTACGGTAAACTGGTGTGACTCTTTGGACAATTTTCACCCATATTGTAGCGCGCATAAAATTGCGAAATTTATTGGCAAAAAATTTCTTCTGCATGTTCTTAATTATCTTCCAATAGCAAAATCCATCAAATAGGGCCATTTTTCACATTTAAATTTAAAAAAAAATGAAAGTGCTGTCCAAAGAGGACCGGCTTTGGGATGACTATGGACATCGACTGTTTTTTACTCAAAATCAATTTCAAATTGTTCTCAACTGACTTTGGACATTAAATAATATTTTTTTAATTGTTTAATAATTGATTTATTATAATTAATGATGATTGTTTTGGGAATGCCATTTAACATCATGTGTGTGTTTTGAAAGTTGTTTGCAATAATTTTAGAATCAAACCCTAGTTTACGTATTTGTAGAAGTTTTAATGTAAATACTGTACTGTAATTCCAGTATTTTTCCAGAAAAATTTGCAAAATATTTAAAACAAAGACACATTCGCACAGACAAAATTTTATTGAATTACTCAAAATAAAGTGAAAAATAATAACATTTATCAGTACCAGTAATCGATATTCAAATTGTTTAGCATGATATAATCTTTTATTTCCTGCCATTCCTCGGGATAGTTGTTGGCACAATGTATTACATTCAACTTTTTTATTGGAACATCGGATTTGATCAGGTCAAATATGGACTTTGCGGTTACTAAATTACAATAGCGGATGCATAATTCAGTCAGTTGCCGCGCCGAATCGCTGTTGAGATACAAGGCGACGACATCAGAGTCACAATAGTAAAAATCTAGTAGCCGTAAGTTCGGTGCATTTTGGAATAACGCCGTGTAATCTGCACCATAAATGCCATAAAAATTCAATTCTTTCAAACATCTGAATGCCACGACGCCACCGTCAAATTTCATTGTCACGTTGCGGCAATAAGTGATTGTCAAACGCTCCAAAACCGGGCAACGAGCAGCGATTTGGGCCAAATCGATATCACGAAAACATTTCAAACTGATTCGTCGTAATTTTCTCGTCGCATTTCGTAAGCATTGATGACCGAATAACTGGCTAAAACTGTTATAACGACCGTAAAACTGCAGACTCTGCAAGCGAGGAAACCCACTCGTCAAGTCGAAACTCACGGTGTCGCAAAACATCAATTCCTCCAACTGATAAGTCCGTGGAAACTCGCTCGATTCGACATTACGTTGGATTCGACAAAGAATCTTTTTTAAAATATTACAATCGTTCGTTTTTAACGATTTCAATTTAGGCAAATGCTGCAAAACGTGATAACATCCTTGATCCGTCACTTGGGTGTCTGTGAGTATCAACGATTCGATTTGCATGTCTCCGTTTCGACATAACGACTTGATTCCTCGGTCGGTAACTTCATCGCACTCCGTCAAGTCGAGATGTTGCAATTGACGGCAATGTGTCGCTATCTGCACAATGAAGTCGTCGTCGACCCAATAGTTAAATCCGACGCTGAGGCGTCGAATGTTGGGTAGGCTACTGAAATTGACTACGGGTCCAACTGATAACTCGTAGTCGAGGTCACTCGCGTCTAAATCGGAGAGATATCTGCATTTATCGCCTATGTGGGTAAATAAGTCGTGTAAGTTGGTATCGCCATGGATAAAATTGTGAAGATCGTCCAAACGTGTAGTCCCGCGATTGACGAACGTGTCTATGTCTAAAAATCGTTCTTCTCTGTTGATATAATTTTTACGTTTGAAAATTTCGTTGATAAGTTGTTCAGGAAGGCTTGGTATTTGTCGTTTGACTTTGCTAAAGTTTTGGGCGATTTTTCGATAGCACAGGTTTTCCAATGTGGACAAAGGTTTCTTTTGTCGTGGCATGTTTCTTATTGAATGACACACTGTTGGCAGGAGACAGTAAAGACACGTGTTGAATAGCTAAGTTCTAATCTACGAATGCTTCCGGTTTTATACAAACTGGAAGTGACTAATTACAAGATAATTGATTATAACATTCAATGACGTATTTACATTGTGATTGATAGGCAACACACACAACACATAAGTAGGCGCAACGCCAAAAAGGTCTATAGTTTTTTACCTAACGGTTGTTTGTAGCGTGGGTTCTTGCACGTGTTGCTGCTGCCACAGGAGATTTAAACAGACGTTGAATTGCACGGGACGCTATATTTCATTATAGCGTACCGTAGGTGACGATTTTAAGGTGTTACCCTTGTCCTCCGTCTCTGGTCACATCTTGTGAGGAGAATTTCACTCGACTCGAACGAGACTTGACTGCTTAGAGCTGCTTGAGGATGCTTTTCGGATTTCTGTACTGTAAAATGATGGCGTTTTCGGTTTGTAGAAGGTTTTTTGGTTTTTACTCCCTCGTGCTCCCCGGGATGCCTATCACTTGACCAGGTGCGCAAGTCATAATTGAATTGCGCTCATCATAAACTTTTAGTGGTCAGGGAAACACAAGAGGGCTGGCGAGTGGGGACCCGGAAATACCACATATTCTAGCTTATCTGCAATACACACAAAGTGTTGATTTAATTCAGTGAAACTCACTGGTTATAATAAAGCTAATAGTGTCATGTTTGAAAAATACTCTAATTTCCATCCTTTCTGTTGTAACTATCCATCAAACTCCTTGAATGTTCTTTAGAACACTGTCGAAATACATTAATAAAAATTTTTTGACTGCTGTGCAAAAACTTTGACTTCTAAACTTCCAAAATTACTAATAAAGCCAATACGGTGTGCACTATATTTTTTACTACGTATTTTTATTGAACACACCACTTTTGCTCTGCATGTGCACATCACGCAACTTCCTCACAGGAACATGTTCAAATGCCTTTATCCAATCTTTCGTACGTTTTCCAAAGTCGACAAAACTTTAAAAATCTGATACACAGTAAGCGCCTTATTTCCACTTCCCAACAGCAAAAAAAAAAAAAAAATTAATTAATTAATATCCAAAAAAAGAAAAAAAAAAAACCTCACTGTAAATATCTCTCCATCGACAGCCTCGCAGTCCTCTCAACTGTGTAAATCATATCATCTCTAGCACCAATTCTGCCAACTTTGGACTGATTTAATTAGTTATGTAAGTAAAAACAATCAATAAGGATTGAAACCCGCTATTTTTGTACACTAAACGAAATTTTAACACCACAGTTTTAACTTATAACGATGAGTCTGTAATTATAACTTTATAACTGCTTTTTTGTGCAAACTATTTTATATAAGGTGTAATTGAAGTTATAAATTTCACTTCTTTTCAGTGGTTCTTACTTGAAATTCTATTTATTTCATATTTGAAATAATATTTAAATGGACTTTGGGGCAAGAATGATATGTAATTATTACAGACATATTGAATTCCTTCTGTAACTTACATAAAATATTTTTTAAAAATTTTTTAATGATTGTTTTAAGCAAAAAATAAATTATTTTTGTATTTTATTTATTTATTATAATTACCATAATGATGATTGTTTTGCGAATGCCATTTAACATAATGTGTGTGTTTTGAAAGTAGTTTGCAACAAAACCTTTTCTCCATTTTTGTCCAAAGTCGTAGAAGTTTCAATGTAGTAAATACCGTAATTGCAGTATTTTTCCAGCCAAATTTTCAAAATATTAGAAACAAACACCGATTCACACTAATGCTATGTTCACACTAGAGCCACTTTTTGAGAAAGTTTGCTTGGTTACTTTTGTCTGGCAATACTACAAATTACATAATAAAATATCAAGGCAATGGAGGATTATTTGAGATTTATGACGTCATTTCTCATCATTTTTCAACTACCTTTTAACATGACCCGCCCACTTTATGGAATATTACTGTTCACACTTAAACCACTTTCTTAATCTTCTAATCATATCTTCTACAACAAGTTATAGAAGTCTCTTCTTTAACTTTAACCTGTAGAAGATCTGACATCTTTAAACAAAATGGC
>JAQFZO010002637.1:0-11655 GCA_034695885.1 Geophilus flavus | reverse complement strand
TTCATATTTTTAGTGAAAAATTTCATATTTTTAGTGAAAAATTTCGTATTTTTAGTGAAAAATTTCGTATTTTTGTGAAAAATTTCGTATTTCTAGTGAAAAATTTCGTTTTTTTAGTGAAAAATTTCGTATTTCTAGTGAAAATTTCGTATTTTAACATTGTACTCACCCCGAGCATTGGAATCAGTTTCATCACACTAGTGTTGCTCCACAAACCACCAGCAGACATATTGAATCGTTTGAATTCCTCAATCCACTTCTTCCGTGTATCTGGACACTTTATTTTCCCGTAACAAATCCGTTGTAATTGTGTCCGAATTTCCACCAGAGGAATGGGGCACAAATACAAAGTCGGCAAACTCACTACACTGACCGTTGTTATATTCACTTCGGTTCCGATCGGTTCATCCAAATATCTTCCGAGACAAATACTGACTTGCCAAGTGCAAGTGTTGAAACTCAGAATAAACACAACAATCGAGAAAAATTTTTGGAAATATCTACAATACGGTTTTTGGATTTTCTCGCGTTGCATCTGCATTGGTTCGACTTTTGTTGTGTATTTATACGGACGCAGGGCGCGTTTGAAAGTCGAACTGATGAGAAAAGGCATTGTTGTGTGTGTCAAGGTTTGGATCGGATGAAATGAAATTATATGAAGACGTTTGAGTGGTTTTTGTTTGTTTTATTGCTTTGTAAACATGTCGAAATGCGATTTATCATTGAAAATTAGTCGTTTGATTGATTTATTGTGTTTATTTTGTAATGCACTTTTATTAATTTATTGACACTGAAAGTAAACCGATTTGCGGTGAAATATAGGTATATATCGGTCGATATTAGAGCAAAATGTCACTACAGGTCGAACCTTGTTATACTGAACTTTGGCTTAACTGTTATGTTTTTAATGCTACACCTCCAAGGACAAATGTTCCTGGATAATAAAGTTCTGAAAAAATGTTTTCTAAAAAAATATTGGCTCCATTACTTAATTTTTGAGAAAACAAATTTACCAGTTAAAAGTTCCAGAACAATGTTTTCTAGAATTGTTTTCTAGAACATTTGCCAAAATGACCTCATCAAGTGGAACATTCGTTCCAAACCAAAATGGCGGCAGAAAAGCTTTAGATCGAGGGCTGGCGTGGTGTTAAGATCGAACAATTTCTTGTATTCTTCTTAATCGTTTTATCCGATTCCATTTCATCATTCTTAACAGTAATAAATTTAATGAAATACAAAATGTAAACAACAGAAGTGCAGTTGTTCTGGCCACCGCCATTTTGTTACAAGGGGTGTTCCTTAACTCCAGCGAACAAAACCAGCGTCGAAATGACGTCACTGATAATCAAACTCAACATTTGGAACGGAAGTCAGGCGTTAATGTTCTAGAACTTTCAAGGACAGGTGGAGCCAACTTATTTATTAAACGGAAAATTTTGTGAACTTTATTTTCCAGGCACATTTGTCCTAGTGGAGGCGTAGCACAAGTGAAATCTAAATTTGTAGGGATCTTGCGCAAAAGTGAATGAAACGTACAACTTATATGTATAGAAAATTCTGTTTTAGTTTTGAAAAAGTTTTGTCCGTTATATATTACGTTGCAACTTATGTATGACATTGGCCAAACCATCTCACCTTTCATGAGGAGCCATTGTTTACATGCCAGTAAATTCTTTGTTTTTTAAAAAGCGCTGTTTTACTTCAAAATGATTGATTTTGAAGTAATAAAACTATTTTTGTACTTTAATTGCCAAATTCGGTTAAAAGTCAGGTCAAGTTATACATTTATTTTATGCGCTATGCTGTATGTTTAGAAAACGTGAGTGCACAAGATCCCTATTGTGTAAAAATTACATTGTAACCACCTTGTGTAAAGTTGTTTAGTAAACAAAAAACATAAAATTCTCTTAAACATCCAAACAAATAATCTTGTACCCTTATTTAAGACACTTATTGGTGTCTATTTTAAGCAATTAAGACACTTTTAGTGTCTTAAAGTCAAAAGTGTCTTATGAAAAGTCACATTAAGTGTTTTATTTCATTGTACCCTAAATTTAAGAAACTTTTCAGTGTCTTATTATCAGACGCCAAAAGTGCCTTAATTCCGTAAAATAAGACACTTTAAGTGTCTTAAATGCATACAATAGATACCTTATGTGTCTTAAATAACGATAGACACTTTTGATGTCTACTTATAAGTCACACTTTGTTTACAGTGCAAGAAAAGGACACAAAAAAAGTGGATACCGTACGTGTAGTAATGGATTTTTAAAGGAAATTTATGGGAGAGAGAGAGAGAGAGAAAAGGAGAGAGAGAGACCAAAGAAAAGAGGAAAATAAAGAAGAATAGAAAAGAAAAAACCTCCAGTAGGCTCTGCTGGTTTCAGCACAAAGACGTCACATGGTGCCTACTAATGGGGGAAACCACATAAAGAGAAATTGAAAGAAGTGACTAAAGAGGAAAAAGAACAAATAAGGAAGAAAAGATTATCAATAGGCCTTGTTGGTTCAGCACCAAGATATCACTTGGCGCCTAATAATGGATGAAGCATATAGTGTTAGGGCTTGGAAGTTTCTCCTTCCCCTCCCCCTTGAACGAAGACAAACTGAAAGACCTAAGGCTTATTAGATTGCCAGCGGCTACACTGTCCTATGACTGTCCCATGACACAATGGGGACATGATTATGTGATAAAAAATGAATATATATATATACTGTATATGAATTTGAGAGAGAGAGAGACAGACAGACAGACAGAGACAGAAAAATAAACCAGTAGGCCCTGTTGGCTTCAGTATAGTAGTACGATACGTATTGTATGAGGCTTAAAGTCCCCAGTTGGGACTTGTCAAAATCAAAGCAAACAAGTTCAATAGACCAAAACACCCAATGAACACATAATTTAATGTAAGCAAAATCAATCAATAAGCCACAAAATGCTTGAAAGACAATCCTATTAAGTCACATCCCATATATACATTGTGCTGGGACAACCACAATCAATGCAGTGATAAGGCGGCCCCACTGGCAAAACCAAAATGAAAAAACTAACCGAAAAATCATAAAACAAACAAAATTTAAAGCTGAAAAGAACGACCAGGAACCCAAGTATAGCAATAGAGACATGCAATCAAAAAATTTAAGAAATGAGAAAAGGCGAGAAGTTTTCTCACCACTCCCCTACCCCTGGAGAGAAGACGAACGAACAGTCATAACGCATATAAGGCATGCCTGTTTCAAGTGGCGAATTCTCCACCCACATTCCATCATCAGGATGGAACTGTGCAAATGCGTAAAAAATTTAGCGGGCCAAAAATTAAACTTTGATTCGTTAATTTTTTTTGTTGTTTCGGGTGAGAAGAAAATTGAACGTTTTTTATGACTCAGATTTTTTATCTTAAAAACACATTCTGACCGATATTTTCGTAAATTCGGTATTTTTTGTGAGAATTATAGAAAATTTTGTGTTTTTTCATTGAGTTCCGTTTTATTAATGTTTTTAATATTTCCATGAATCATTACTCGATGATTCAAAGTAATAGGTTTTTCAGCATAAAACTATTTTTACGGTACAAATATTCATTCTGTATAGTTTGAATGATGGACATTCACATTGATTGATTGGTCAGGTAAAGAATGGCGACGGGTAGTAGACCTCCATGGATGACATACGCATGATTCTGTTCCTTGTGTATCAACCGACAGAGACAAAGAGAGAGACACACAGGGAGAGACACACACAGAGAGAGAGAAAGAGAGAGAGAACGAGTCAGTCACAGCTCATTGAACAAATATGAGACAAAAATCATTAAATTTCGTCAATTTTATCAAATTTCGTAAAATCCAAATTTTCTACACACATTGCATTGCTCTCGAGGCTCGTCATATAAAAACATCAATAAACCCACTTAAAGCCATAATTCGATAAAACTTTCACCAAAAACAACAAAAACACCAATTTCGACACATTTTCCATTTTCCAGTTCACTTGTTAATGGGAATTAACAAAAATTTGACGTCACAAGCATTCAAAACTGAACTACAAAGTTTATTATTAAGTAATTCCGACTCCTCATATTTCATTTAATCAGATTTTCTTGTCACACGCATGCCCTTGGTGTACCCGAACCATTGGGGATACCCATGCCATTTGTTGTGGAAGTGGTTGGTTTGTAGATAGTTGTTTCTCCATCTGGTGCTGGTTATCGAAAGTGTAGTCTTGGTTACACCAGGGTTTGAATAAAGACAGTTTTTATCGGTATTCTGTGTTGTTCAGTCGTGTGTGTTTTGGGCTCCCCTGCTCCACACCATCGATAGCAGGGAAGTTACCCAGTATGTTGTTTGTGCATTCTTCCAGTTATTAGGAGAAACACAAAATTGGCTACTGTAGCCACATGGACACAGTGAACTAACAAAATCTTTTAATTATTGCTCATGCGTATTTACGTTTATTTGTGGTAACGTGATGTTTTGTTTAATTTTTACTTCTATAATACCAATTCTTTTTTACACAGTATAGATTATAATTTTAAATTATTCTTTCTGTAATTGACTATTATTTGTTATCAATAACATGGGTCAGAGATGCCAGCAACCTGACAACATCTTAAATGAAAACGACATTAACTATCGACTAGAGAAAGAGACGGACAGAAAGAGACAGAGAGAGAGACACAACTTATTGAACAAATATGAGACTTACTGAACTCAAAGAAGTGAGTAAAGAGGAAAAAGAACAAATAGGAAAAAACAGATTACCAGTATTCCCTGTAGACTCAGCACCAAGACACCACTTGGCGCCTATAATGGGGGAAGCATATTCTGTTATGGCTTGGAAGTTTGTCCTCCCCCTCCGCTTGAGTGAAGACAAACTAACACAGACATAAGGCTAACTAAATTTAACAATAACAAAGACAGTCCCAAAACAGGGATAAATTTTTTAAAAAGTAAACAATATCAAAATTGAATTGGCGATGTTTTGCAAGGAATTTTGGGCTTTTATTTTAGTGACATCTATTTGAGTGAAAATTTATACTCCTGCAGTGAAACGAGAGAGAGACAGATACCCCCACACATAAACCAGTTTTCTACATCTTTAAAGAAAATGGCGGATCTTCTCCAACTTAAAGTTGTAGAAGAGACTTCAACAACTTAAGTTGTAGAAGATCTGCCATTTTGTTTAAAGATGTCAGATCTTCTACAGATTAAAGTTAAAGAAGAGACTTCTATAACTGGTCTTAGTTTATAAACTGACATCAAATCTATATGAAATTATTATTTTAAAAACTACCAATATCTTTCTTCTAAAAACTTATAGAATGCTGAGACACCTGATGGTGGTATTGGTAAACAAAATTAGCCCAAGATTGGCACAGACTAGTCTGCCAATATTTGTAAGCCAATCTAAATCCAGTATTGCACCAATATGGGGCTGACAATATTGAACCAATATTGGTAAACAGTATTGTGGTATCTTATTACTTTAACGGCAAGATATTGCTCGTCAAAGTCATGAAGTGGAATCGGAACAACTAAGAAAACATGCGCCATCTTGTGTGACATAGGTTGCATTTTAAGAGTGAGTTTTTCTTATGCTTACATCCTCATCCATATCTTATCAAAAGATAAGGAGTCAAGAAAACGTTTGTGCACCCTCACTAATAACAAAAAAGAAATCATAAAAAAATGTGTTCCATCACATCACCGGTTTTGAGTGAAGTTTTTTCCAGAATCGATTATTGCCCACTGGAAAAAGACAAGTAAAAAAAGGAAAAAAAGGGAAAAGAAAAGGACCCATCAGCACTAATGGTGCACTCAGACGATTCTTTCCTCTAAGACATGTGCTGTTAATTTGTGGCCAATTGCTTCTTAAAACCAATATTTTTTTTTGTTTTTAGAAAGAGGAAGAGGGGAAAAGGTGGTTGGGAATTTTATCAAGAAAAATGGCTCCACTGATTCGCACTTTAATTCATTTTTATTACCATACTATGAGGTTAAATGAAGTGTTAACAGTCTTGCTAACTTGATAAATTTCAACCTTGAGTTGAAATAATAAAAAAATAGAGTATGGGGAAGTTATGAAAGGCAAAATGCAGTTAAAATTAATGATCCATGTTATAAAATTCTATTTTTATAACCTTTTTATCATTAATCAACTATAATTTTGCAGTTATCACATAATTTATTGTATTGTAGGCTGAAGTGTAAATTTCTTTGCTATCATCTTTACTCCCATTTTTTTTCAACAACTTTTCTTGGGGGGGCTGATGGGTAATGTAATAATGTTAGTGAGATGATGTATTTCTTTGTTGAATAATTATATTGGTGAGAATTTATTTTTTTCTCATGTTTTTGATGCTCACCATACACCCTGAGTTGAAATATTAAAATGTTTTGCTTGTCATGTGGAATTATAAGTTTCTTGCTGGGTATTTTGAGCTACTGTAGTTAAATTTAAATTATAGTATAAAACTATTTCATAAATGTGAACACACAAACTAATTTTGGATTTTTAGAATTGTAATTAATAAATTGCAAATGATGTTTGCAATTTAATTAAAAGTTAAATTAATTTAAAGTTAATTAAAATTGATGGAAAATTAATCAAATATTAAATTTAATGTTTAATTAATTCCACATTAATATTTCAATAACTTTAATTTAATTTTGTAAAGTCATATTTTTTTCTTGAGTGATATTAGAATTTTTTTCTCTGTTATCTTACTTTGATATTTCTGGAACGCTGTATCCTTTGTCCAGTAAGGCATTATTAGCAGACACTCCAGCAGACAGTAAAAGACGTGGAAGTTTATTTGTTTTCGCTTCTCCTTCGAAAGATTCTCTTAAATCCTGAAAATAAAGAGATCAAGTCAAGATGAGCTGGTGGTGTCACCTAGTGAGATCACTAGACACTAATTCACAGCCTCCCACATGGTAGAGTGACTCCGATTGGTTAAAACAATCATTGTTGGGAGTACCGTAACTACAACTAGATGGACACTGTGAACTAGCGACATCTGGTGATAAAATTTAGAACAAACATCTCTCAACACCCATAAATCCTTAAAACCATAGATAAAATACCCGTCGAATTTAAACATATCATTAAGCAACATAATTTGTTCGCAAACATTTATCGTTACCTGTAAAAGCTGCGCGTATTTCTCCTTATCGGTGTCGCTGTTCGGATATTCCCAGTCGATTTCTAATCCATCAAAGTTGTGTTTACGCAGAAACTCTGCAGCCTCGTACACAAACAGATTCTTCTTGTAATTGGATTCAGTCAGTTGCCTGTAACCAGATAATTACAAGTTATGCCTTTGGGACTTAGTAACATAGAAGAAAATGTATTTAGAGATAATACCCTTCTCCTTCTTTGTATACAAGAATCTTGTCTAATTAGAGACACCATACTTCAGATATCAATTAGGATTATCATTCATCTCATCAACAACTTTATACCTTTCAAATTTTTTCCTCACCATCTAATCTATGCAGAAACAGAACTTTTTAATTCCATTTTTTCCATGCAATTAATTCCAAACCAAACAAAACCCAGCATGAATTTTATTGCCACCATTATTTATAACCTCTTCAAAAATTCTATAGGAAAAACATTGCAAATCTTTATTTCTTTTCCCCAAAAAAAAAAACTTCAAAAAACATCATCATCAAACATGGTAGATAAAAAAAATGGAAAAAAATTTTTTAAAACATCTATAAATCACAATTCAAATTATCTTATATAAATGACCTGTTTTTCTTGTTAAATATATAACTCCCATTCAAATTTATTCTGATTTCTTAGCAAAGCATGGCAGGAATTCAAAATTCATCCAATTTCTCCATGTCACATTTAAGAAAATATGTAATTCAAGACATAATACTGTCATTACATTATTCCACCTTGAAACTAACAACAAATTTAATCAATTAACAGAAAGGAAAACAAGATGGAAACAAATTGATAAATTCAATACACTCTCAAAAACTTAATAATTAAAAAACTTCAACTTCCTTTAGATTTATCTTCAACAAGAAACAGGAAAATTATATTCTGCATTATCTCTCCTCATGGGATGCCCAGGCAACATACTCACATAAATTCTCCTTTCTTGTTTTAACATCCCCTGGAGGAGGTATTTTAACACTTTGCACCTCCATCCATCACATCTTCAAGACATTTCTTTGACCCTCAGCTTCCAAATTCACTAAATTCATACATATTCTCCAGACTTGTGCAAAATACAATTTCCAAATAGAATTTTATGTATTTCAAATACTTTTTTAAGACAATAATACATTTAAAGAAAGTGTAATCTAGATTAAGTATTAAAATTTCCTGTCATATTTTAATCTTTTAGGAACGACTAAGGACAATCAAGAAATTCCTAAGATCAGGAATAAAACTTTCTGACATCGTGCAGATACTTAACCAAAAACCTGCCATTCTATCAGAATTCACCAAATCTTCGACCAAATGCGGGCAAATGTTTGCCAAACTGAAAATATTATCCTCTCATTGATTCTCAATGGGAAAAACTTTGATATTTTAAATGAATTGACCTGTTTAGGTGGTCAGGGGAGGATGTAAATGTCTTCAGAGATGCTTAGTTTAGTCCATTCTTGGATTCGGATGTGCTTGTCTGTGTGGGAGGACTGTTACAGAAGACTTTATTGGCAGAAAGGGTTAAACATCCAGTAATTCTACCTAGACGTCATTGTTTTATGAATCTTTTGATCAGGTCTGTCCATGAACGATTGTTTCATTCGACAATGCAGTTACACTAACTCATTTGCGTCACTTTACTGGATTTTGAGAGGTCGTCAGGCAGTTAAGCGAGTTCTGCGGGAATCAAAATGTTTCAGCCAAATATAAAAAAACTACAAAACTAAAAACTTTTTTATTTTGTATTTGTTGTTATTTGAACTATAACAAGGTTTATTTCAGCAGCGTGGTTGTGTTCTACAATTTTTAGTAATGGCGTCTAACTAACATGTAGTAATTAACGAACAATGGTTAAAGGGAGAAAACGGAAATGTGTCAGTGGAGACATCTATGGTCTAGAGTTTACATCTTCAACAGTATTTTGAAAAGTATTTAAAATACATTTGTATTTTGTATTTTTGCGTTAGCGAAAAAAGTATTTTTAATTTTTAAATTATTTTGGAAAGTATTTCTATTTTATATTTTGTATTTTCAAAACTAAGTATTTTGCCCAAGCCTCCACCACGTCTGGAAATGTCCAAAACAAGATAAATAATCAACTGGGAATTATTATTTAAAGCTTTATCATTACAGAAAAGTTGATTGACATTGGGTTTAGGACATCCTTTGGTTGAGAGAGCAATAAAAGTGTTTTTTAACGCTACAATCAAATACCTCTTTAAAACTTAATCAATTTGTCAGTTATAAGGGGGGAAATGTTGGTGGACAGCTTGTGATGCGAGCCCGATGGCAATTCGGGCTCGAAAAAACCTCCATCTTGCAGAAGTGTGTCGTTTCGATGTGAGCTACGAGGTTGACGACTGATGAAGAATTCAAGACATGTTTCACAGGCCCATCGTTGGTCCTGTTTTTTATGGGCACAGTGAGAGAGAGTTGTGGGGGAAGGGGGGAGAAAAAAGAGAGAAGGAAAAATAGTTCTTAACTTGCAAGACGGTTTTCAGATCGATAAACTTGTTGCGAATACAACCAAAACCTAATTAGCACTTCCAGACCAAAACATTTCCTCTGTTCGATTAAACTCGAGGAGAGAAATGAAGCCGGGTTTTTGTTCAAGAGTAAAGATCGGTTGGTGTTTTGCAGATGTTTGATCTGAGATGTAGCCGTCCAACATGAGTGGGATTGTGTCAAATTTAAGAATTTGTGACAGGTTCCGTATGGCCGTACTGTATTATTTCGGAATAGAATTTTTTGTAAATTTGGTTATTGTTCAATTTTGTTCTTGACAGGTCCTGTATGGCTTTTGCTGACGCTGGGGGCCTTAAACTATATAATACTACTTCTACTATCGGAATAGGCAGCATGCAGGCAACCACTGAGTTTCTCCAGGGTGCCGGATAACTCGAGTAAAAAAAATCACACAGCAGAAAAAAAAATTTTTTGTGTATTTTGACGGTGTTTTAAAAAATAGTTACAAATGGAAAAGGTGGAAATTTTGGCTTGGAGGATTTTTCAAACATGACTCTGTATTAGCGCTCTGTTGTGACCAGTAAGTCTCCCCAGGATGCCGGATGATCGGGAAAAATTCACTTTTACCAGAATGTGAAATTTTGTGAAATTTTGAATTTTGGTGAATAAAATTTCTCCAATTTAATTTCTATGGTTCTAGGGTGAAGAATGGTATCATTTTGCTAAACATAATCATGTGTTAAACGCAGGAATATTTACTGAACAATTGAGAAAACTGCGGAGAAAAAACTAAGTATGCCCTTATAAAAAAAGTTTGATCATATTTTGGTCATTTCATCACTTTTGCTCCTAAAGTGATGAAAATAATCTTAAAAATCATCAAAAAATGACTAAAAGTATATAATATTAAAATAAAAACAATAAAAAATATTAATGTGAGCAACTTGTTACTATAAAAGAACCAAACAATTAAAAAATGACTAAAAAATGATCAATTATTTTTATAAGGGTGTCTTATTTTTGGGCGCTACTGTAGATTTCAAGTATCTGGTTTTAGAGGCACTGGCCATCTTTCGGTTCATCTAAAATATAACGATACACAAAGCAGCTTCATTATAATCGAATTTCTCCTTATGCTTATATCCCTCGGCAACGAGTTGAGCATAGTAACGTTTAACATTACCGTTAGACTCATACTTCATCTTATATAAATCCACTTGTTGCCAAGGGCTCAGCAATTCTTCGGTGCATTAAACTATATGGTATTTAAGTTACGTGATGTCTTTGGTAAATAAAAGGTAAAAAATTGAAATTTTTCACTTATAGATGAAAGGCATTTGGTTAACAACATGGTAACCTCTAGGGACTTTAAAGAAAATACGATGAGGGGCATCCATAAAGGAAGTTCTCAAATATTTGTAGATTTTGTTAAGAAATCGGTCAAGAATGGAAAATTTTGGAATATTTTGTTGAATCTTGTTGATTTTTCTTCCCTGAAAAGTTTTGCAGGCAACTTTTGGAATACTGATGCTAAGATAATAAGAAAAGCCATGTGAGGTGACTAACTGGAGAGCAATAAAAACACAAGAAGAAAAGTTGTCCAGTGCTGCAATGTTGACAGAAACTTGACCAAGCAATGTTTTTGTTTATGTAAAACATTCCAGTGTTTACCCAAGGAAGTTTGCAGTTTTAATCAATTTTGAGTTAGCACACACATGAGGGTGTGATTCGACTATATTCTATTTCCCAGTGCATAAATTGTCCGGTAATTTAGAGTTGCATTTCTGGTTTTATTTATGCATCGTTTGATGGTGTTGTAAATTAAAATGGTAGTAAAATGGGCAATGCATTGGAAAGCCATTCGATTAGCCACAGGTGATAATGTTTATATTGTTCCTCTGGGAGTGCTCTGGCTATTAGTAGAAACTAACACATCAATAATCCAGAAATGCAACTCTAAATTCCCAATTATCTTCTAATACTCTGTTCATATTTGAACCACAGTTCTACATAATTCCACC
>JAQFZO010002636.1:0-11655 GCA_034695885.1 Geophilus flavus | reverse complement strand
TCGACACTTCTTTTTTGGTGAATCCGCAACCGTGACCAATTGGTCCGGGAGCGTGGGGCCGTTAATTAGGTGTCCCCACCGATGTCCAGGGTCCACGGACCCCCGAAATGGACCCTTCTTTTGATCGTCGAGAAGGGGTAACAAATTCTAGCAAGCACCGGTGGCGAATTTGCACGTTTGCGCACGTTTGATTGATTGATTTGTTTACGTTTTTAAAGACTGAATTCGTCACCAGGGGATTCGAAATTTGGGATTTTCGCTCGTTTTGAGTGATGGCAGTGCGTCGTACGTGATGTGGGGATCGGGGAATGGATGAGTCGGTCGTGCGAAGGGATTAGGAAGGGTTTTTCATGCGGCCTTGGTCATGTGATTTTTTTTTTTTTTTTTTTTAAAAGAGGTGGAAAAAAAAGTTTGTCGAGTTTTACCTTTTTCTTTCCTTCTTTCTTTCTTTCTTTCCCACGGATGTCTTCAATTTCAGTCTTAACCGGTTTCTTCCTTGACCCCCACCCGCGCCGACAAGTGTTTCCACTGGTGGCCGATAGGCGGAGTTTTCCCACACGTTTATGAGTTTGCATGGTGATGGAGGTGGTTAGAGGAGTCGTGAAAATAAAAATTACGGATTCGAATTTCACTAAATCCAGTGTAAACAAAGTGAAATCCCTCGAGAATTTCCAAAACAAAATTTCAAAAGATAAAAATTACCGTACGGTAATAAATAAAAAACAAAAATCAAAATTTCAATTTTATTTCCACAAAAAATAAAATTATGAAAATTTCTACGCAAATATAAAATTATTAATAAAAGATTCATAAAAATTGCACCGGTTGCACGCCACACCCATTTATGGCACGTGCACCTGACGACATCCATCATCTTTATCCACGTCTCGATGAAACATCCCAGGAATGCTTTGATGGCCGACGTCCAATGGGATTCCAGCAGTCGCACGCCGGTACCGATACCTCATTGGTTCGCCACCGTCTCCCCCTCGCCGTGTGGGAACTCGGTTATACATACGCGGGAATTCACTCGCCTCATTCGCCTCATTCCCACGGTTTAGATACAAACCACGATCCGCGTGCTCACAAATGAAGCCTACCGAATCCCGCAAGGTGAGATATTTTCCCTTTTTGGTTTTTCGAACAATTTATTTTTATAATTCGGGTTTACTCAGTCATTTGTTTATTTTGATTTTCAGAGTAATAAGCCCATAATGGAGAAAAGACGGCGTGCGAGGATTAACCAGTGTCTTAATGAGTTGAAAACACTCATTTTGGAAGCCTTGAGGAAAGATGTGAGTTTTTTAATTTTTTTTTTATTGGGAGTTTGGGTTTTATGAAATTTTGTGAGGAAAATATTTAAATTTTTATGCGGTTGCATAATTTACCGACTGGCCCGGAAATTCACACGATGTTTGAACTTTGTGTCAGGATATGGGAAGTTTTAATGTTTTTTTTAAATTCCGGTAGATTGGGTTGTAGAAATAAAATTTTAAAGAGTCTGTAGGTGGTGTCGATGTTTTGATGATGTGTATCGATATTTTCCGATAATTTTCGACACTGGAAAAAAAAAATTGGATTTCCAAATGTAAGGTTGGTGTAAAATTTGTTGTAAATCCAGATATTTCCACAATCAAATGCCAAATTCATGTTAAAATTCATACCAGTATTGGATTTATTTTTAATGACTTTACGTTCATTTTTTCATTTTGGGGTGAATGAGTGGAAATTTATTAAAATCGAGTGGAAAATATCGATATATCATTACGAATGTTGACGACCTACTTTTAGTCAGTCCCTCGATACGCATCAGCAATCATTAGCTAATTGGCAGAGTCAAAAACACGAGTAAAATTTTATTCAAAATTTTATTTATGGACAGCGATAAGAATCGAAACTCAAGACTCGATTTATCCAGTTTTTTAACAAAAAAATTCGGAATTTCTGTATTTAACCTGGATTAAAATGGACATGACTAGAAATATTGAAACAAAATCACTTAGTTTGTCAAATTTAAAAAAAAAAAATTTAAAAATCAAAAAAATCAACTATTCCCATATCATTCCACAGCCATCCCGCCATTCGAAACTGGAAAAAGCCGACATCCTGGAAATGACGGTCAAATACCTTCAGAACCTGCAAAGACAACAAATGGCCTTGAGCATGGCGACGAACCCACAAATAATGAGCAAGTACCGGGCCGGATTTGGAGAATGCGTCGCCGAAGTCTCCCGATTCCTCTCCGGATCGCCCGCCATTGACAATGCCGTCCGACGCCGCCTCGTCTCCCACTTGACCGACAACCTCGACGGATTGGAAACCGGAATTTCCGACGACCGGGTCAATCTCGGCGTTCCCATGGCCGCCTTATCCACTGCTGAATTCCGAAGACAGTACAGGGGGCTTCGGTTGATTCCTACCAGACTTCCGGGAGGCGAAGTTCTCTTCTTCGTTCCGTCCAATTCCCCTTTCGGCTCGTCCACGGCACCGTCCATTCCCTCCGACGAACAACTGAGCATTCGAGTCTCCAGCGAACGAGCAGTCGAAGAGACGGAGGGGAAGAACGAACAGTCCGAAGACATTCCTCGAGATCTGTCCATCAATTTGTCATCGTCCAGCAGTGGGAGCGACAGTCCGAACACCCCACCTGATGATGATGATGATGACGACGACGACGACGAGACTGAGAGTGGGGAAAGTGCCACTTCCGGTGATCCATGGCGTCCATGGTGATTGGAAGTTGCAGGATTGAGATGAAATTTATTGTTTTGTTATGATGATTCAGACTCGGCATGAGTATAGTAGTATAAAAGTTGTGGGTGACACGTACTTTTGAGTCGAAACCTCTAGTGGTTGAAGCGCAGCCCCATGATGCAATGGGTGTGAAAGAAATCAATACTTTGTCAGTGAAAATGAAAGCGAGACTGATTAAAAAAGATGTTTGGTGTTGGAGACGTTACATTCCAATAATCACGTTGAAGTGAAAACTGTCCTGAGCTTGACCCATGTTTAAAGCTGAAAGGAAATAAAGTATAACTGTTATCTACACGTTTTTTTATATAAGAAATACGAAGAAATGTTTACATCATACCTAAAAATCAAAATCCATGATGTTTTTTTTGTTATTGTTGTTGTTGATTGTTAAATTTTTTTTTGAGGTAATTAGAATCAGGTGGTTTGGCTGGGAGTTTAGACTATCGGATTATGGATTCTGAAATTAAGAACAAGTTGTAAATCACAAAGCCAAGACTTTTATAAATCTTTTTTTTTTATTTTAAAAAATAAATAAAATAATGCAAACATCATTTTTTTATTACCAAACAATTTCCACACAGCACACACAAAGGAAAAACTGAAGTAAACATAGTTTATTAAAAACTTCCTTACAAAGCATCATGGGGCTGCGCATGAACCATACCAGAGGTTTCAACACAAAGTCCCTACTACAAAAAACCAATAGAAACCAATTGGTAAAAGTTCAATTGGTACAAATTGGTGAAGTTGAATATGGAATTTCGAACATTTCCAATTGGCAACTCACCAATCCATCATTTGCGGAAAGTGTCAAAATCGAAGAGAGATCAAATGCATATAGATTATACTGTCATGCCACTGTTTTATGTATAGTAAATACTTATTTCTCATGTTAATCAATGGAAGTTAGGCTTAATTTTTTATCCAATCCAAATAACTTCAATATATATTTCTATAAACTTTTATTCAGGAATACAAATTCAGGGTTTTCTTTACATAAATTTCAAAATATATGCCTAAAAAAGCAAAGTATATTATTATTATTTTTTATACCATTATTTTATCTACTCATTAAACTTCCGGTGTACAGATTAATCATATCATCTCATTCTGTGATAACAAAAAATTGTATGAAATTTGTTACGTATTACTTGTTTTTTCTATGTAAAACCTTCAATAAATACCTAATTTAATCCTAATTTCGCTTGCTTTCTTTTAAATTTTTTTTCCGGATTTAAGAATGAGAAAAAAAAGTTGAAAAAATTCTTTCGGAGCACAAATCTCGACCTTAATTGTCGACATCCTCTCGCTTTTTCCCTCTACTAGTTTCTTGAACTCCATTTTTTCCCCCAAGTTACACCTGTATGAATGATTAAACGTCATGCACCATTACTCTACTACTGCTAATCATCATCTTCCGGCCAGACGGAAAAAATCAAAATGGCCTCCGCCTACACGATTAAGCAAAAACACGAGTCTCACTCGGTTGACTCTTTACACAAACGGGGCGAGCCCTCGGGGCCCCGAGTTTGTTGTAGAGAGAGTAATACACCTGTTGGGACCCACACAGGTACATGCCTTGCCCTCTATTGGGTGTCAACCCGTGGGAAAGTAGACACCGAGTCAACAAAGGTGAAGTAAGGAGTGGTGTGACGACCCTTTTGCTCAACAGCATATCATGGCTTGAAATAAATGACGTCATTGTGATGTATGGTTATGGTAATGCTTTGTGGTAGGTGATTTTTTTTTGGTTGGTGTTGCGAGTGTTATGTAATGCCAAATACCAAAAATTATTGGTGGTTACGTGTTTTTTTTTTAATGGAAGACTAAATTTCAACAGTTTAAAAGTATACGAGAAAAAGTTTTACATGAAAATGACATTTATAGACCAAGGTATACAAAAAACTCCTGTTTTTCACATGGAAACTGCATAGTGAAGCGAAAAAATGCAATTTGCTTGTTAATTTCACTCGGATAAAATTTTCGCTTTAAAAAATTTCACTCTGCAGTGTTTACATTGCCATCCTTAATCATGTTTATTAGGTAATATAATTTTATACACTCGAGTGTAAAAAACACTTGTTTTCGCTTCCATCCTATGTGAAATCCTTTTCATGTGAAAAAATTCCACGTGAGCTGAAAAATTTCATTTTACACAAGTCAGAGGTGTATAGGCTTCACTGCCAACAATAACAGAATGCAACAAGTTTTAGGAGCATTATTTTAGATTCAGTGTTTTCGTAAAGTCCTTAGCAGTCGTCATCGTTGCTAGTTTTGTCTAAAGTTGCATACGTACTCAAAAAATGGTTTAGCTGAATACGAGACAACTCTGACAAATGAAGAAGTCTTGAAACATCTTTGTGCCGAAGGTGTAAAAGTGTTTATAGAATCCAAACTCGTCGTGGTATGGGTTGCTGTCAACTCACCATTGTTTGTTCTTACCTTTAATACTCCTGACCTGCACAAGTTCATTACGTTTGGTTATCTCCAGTGTAAGCTTAGTGTAAGAGAGTGCAGATTAAAATATGATTTTAATCGTTAATATAGTTTTATGGCATGTCGCTTACAATCACAAAGCAAAAGAAAACCCGTTAATCATGAAACCAAATGTGTTTTTCACCCAATCGTTCCAATTTCGCCCTTCCAGATCAAGTTAAATCAGTATTTGATTCAAACAGATAATCTAGGAATCCAATGGAAGATTAAATAAGTTCATTAGACCCAATAGATTACCGTACACTTACAATCCAATTCAATTAAATCAACTAGATCAAACCAATTTCAGATCTAGATCTGTTAATACCGTACCGTAGTTTAGATCCCATAAGGGATCCTAACTTTAAACGACCTTCCAGGACACCCGACTCCACCAGAACCATCAAACTTTCGTTACATCATCACTCGACGTTACGCAACCCTCACATTTATTCCTAGAAACAAAAGGGTCTTTTATCACACATTTGTGGTACGGAGAATTGTGGGAAACTCATCCCCCAATCTCCTTTGGGTCTCATAAATGATAGGTTAAGCATGTGATATGGGCAGAGGGGGTTTCTTGGGAAATTTCTTGGGAAATGCTAAGATCAAATGAGAAGCGCCGTTGATTGTGAAAGTGTGGGTCGTGAGAACCTCATGCGCCCGCGCGTGGCGGGTCACACGGGGCCGACCCCTCCTCACCCCAAGGGGCTTTGGGGTGACAGGTTGCAAATCTGGTTCTGGGTTGGGTGGAGACTGGATGGAGAAGGAGACGAGAAATCTTCAGACATGACAAACTAGTTTACTTGTCCGAGTCTCTAAATGACCTTGGTCTATCTTTTCATAATGGATCGTGGGTACCGAAACCTCGGATTACAGTAAAAAATGGCCGACGTTGCTTTTCGACACGCTATAAAATACAAAGTTGGGTTTTATTTAACGTTAAAATAAATAAAGTAATGTTTAAAAACGTAATTTTAATTGTAGAATGGTCGTATCGAACTTCTGTAGTTTTGATTTTGTGACGTCAGTTGCAAATGGCGACCGAATCGATTCAACCACTCATATTTCATCGTTTTTACGTAGATGGATGTCATCACGGATGGAAATTGCATGAATTACGAGGTAAACTTGTAGTTTTCGTAAGAAAATCTGAAAATAACATCAAAAATTGACCAAAATGCAAAGAATTACACACAATTTTGCGTGAATTTTACATTAACAGCCCAAAATTCAAATTTTCTTACGAAACAATTTTTTTAAAATCTATCTATTTATTTATTTTATTAAATCCAAATCAATTCACTCCCAAATGCGACTTGTTTTGACTATAATCTCCCTCTATAAACAACACGTAAGACCAAATAAAGAAAAATCGAGACCGCTTGCACTATATTTATTAATTCCATTCTTCCATATTTAAACATAATTCCCGGAAGTGTTACCTGAATAAATGCACGTGCGAGGGTGGGGTATCGAATCGGGTGTGCGGGTGTGGGATGAGAATCGACTTCCGTCCTTTTCTACTCCCAGCTGTACCGGGATTCCTCTTCCTGACACACCTTCAGACACTCGACACCAACATCGACCACCATCTTTAATTTTTTTTTTTTGGTTTTTGGGGTTTTTGGGTTTTGAAATTGAGATTTAAGAAAAAAATCGATTTGTCACTCTGGAATGAGCAAATTGGGTCGATCCATTATGTGATTAATAACAGATTGAGCAGCAAAAGAGGGTTTGTAAGGAGATCCGGTCGGGCCCTGCTCGATAATTGGTCGAGACTGGTGGCGTTGATGGACCCACATGTGCCTAATGTGTCCAATTAGTGGACATGCATAAATGGCGACACGTGCAATTGAAAAGATGGCGAATTTGGTGTCGGTTTGAGGGTTTGGAATTAAAAAAATGTGGGGTTGTTGAGTGTACAGTTTACGATTACAAGCTGCTCTATGGCCATACGCGACCTGTCAAAAATTTAAAATTACTAATTCTCGCCAAATCGATAAAGATTTGGGAAGGGATGTTGATGTCATAGGTTTAGTTTTAGGCTTATTTTAAAGGTTTAAGTTATGTTCCGCATTGTTTCAATGGCTGATGCGCATGCGTCAAAGGTTTCTTGGCTAAGCTGAGCAGTAGAAGTGACTTTTCTCGCTTTTAACGTCAACTACTTCTACTTTAATGCATTTTTCACTACGGTACGTTTACTTGATGTATTTTTTTTAGGATTATCCTGTAAAACAAAAATGAACGACATACTCAACAATTGTTAAAAACAAGATAATCTTCAAAAAATCCGGATTATTTGTGACCATGTAAACTTAGTGAATGAGAGAAGCAAGTGATGTCAAAAGCGATAAAAGTCAACTTTTACTTTCAGATTGAATGGGGTTATTGTTTCTTCAAAAACAATGTCTAGGGGAAATGTGGGATGTAAAGGATGGGGTTGTGGGTTTTTTATTTGGTGGAAATGAAGTGTTTGAGTGGGGGGTTAGGGTGGAAAGTTGTTTGGGTATGTTGGAAGTTGGGAAGGAGATGGTGAAGTTTGGGAGTGAGTTGATTGTCTGAGTTTGAGAATTGTTGTTTTGGGGTGATCTGTGGGTGATAGTGGGATTGTAAAAGATTAGTGTTTTCAGTTTTATATGGAATTATTTTTTTTGGTGTGTAAATAAAAGATTTTTTTGATGGTTTAATGATGACAATTTTTTAAGTGAAGTTTTGAAAAATTTGTGCATTTGTTGAATTTTTCTTTGTTAATATAAATCTTCTGAGATTATCTGATGTGAGTAGCCATCTTTGATTTGACAGTGGCATTTACAAAATGGTTTTTTTGACTTTTTCTTTTCTATTTTTTTTTTCCTGTTTTGTTTTTTTATTTTTTTTTAATTTGTTTTTTTTTTTTTGGTTTTGGTGGTGAAAAACTAAAAAGTTGTTGACATGGTTTGAAGTTTATGAACCCACTGAAGCAAATAGTTCTTTGAATTGCAGTTGCAGAAGAGAAAAAAATCAAGATAACATAAACCTTAATTAATTTATATCCAGTAGACTAAATTCAAATAAAAATTTACAAAAAAATCCCCATAAAAGCAATAAATTATAATAAAAATTATAAACTTCCTTAAACACCATATTCAAATCAAACTCAATTCATTAAAAACAAAAAAAATATCAAACACGCAACATAAAAAAATCAAATATGGCGCCCCAAAACAAACAAAAACAAAATCAAAAAATTCAAAATGGCGCCCAAAAACCTCCCAAAAATGCAAAAAATCTAAATTGAGCCCCCAAATCACACAAAAATCTAAATTAAGCATAAAAAGTCTAAAATGAGCCCGAAAAATTTTTTAAAAATCAAATCAAAATTCAAAAATTCAAAATGGCGTCCAAAAACCACCCAAAAAATTCCAAATTCCAAAATAAGGTCCAAAAATGTAACCAAAAAAATTCCAAATTCCAAAATAAACCCAGAAAACAAAAAAAATTCAAAAATTCAAAATGATGCCCAAAAATCCCCTAACTTGAAAAAATCCAAAAAATCCAAAAATGTCATTTCCAATTCTCAATACCAAAAAAAATTTCCCATGAAAATAATTCAATTACTATCGCAAACCCTTAAATTTAGAAAAATCCTTCAAAAAACTAACTATAATAACAATAATAAAAGGAAAATTGGAAGCCATTTACTCGGCACAATAAAAGAATTGTGCTCCATTTTGAATTTACAACTCTAGCGTGACCTTGCCGGCCAAGGTCCACTCAAATATATCTTTTAGGGGGAAGAGAAAATCATTTTGGGGAGTGTCAGTGAAAATTGTCCCCGTGCTTAAGCGCTTGCAAACAGTGGGATTGGGAATTGGAGGGAGCGTCATAATGAAACCCATGTGCCGAGCCACGTGATGTGTGGGGGTGAGTTAATTCCCTTTTCCCCCCCATGGTCGGAGGTCTTCCTTTGTAAGTGGACCACGTGCAACCTGATGCTCACTTGTCTTTCATCTGGACATCTGGTGAGGGAAATGAATCTGTAAAATATCTTTACCCACGTGCGAGAGTGTCACGTGACGAGATGCAAACACTCAACTTTGACCTCGATCGTTTTCCCAGTTGCAGTTTTCAGTTTTTCACAGTTTTTAAAGAGTGTTTTTTCTAGTTTTTCACATTTTTTTTGGTTCGGAAATGTCACTTTTTGACACCAGGGGATTTGATAATCGATTGAAAAACACGAAAATAATTTTTCTTGTCATGATTTATGGCGTGTTTTTACAAAAACAATGGATTTTAAGCATTTTAATTCCAGGATTACATCCAGCAAAGCCCAAAATCCAAGGGGGCCGATTTTCTGGGAATCTTGTCTAGTCGGATTTGGATTTTTAAAATTTTTTTTTTTTTTTTATAAATTTCATAACATATTCTTGAAAAATTGACATTTCTTTGATTTTTGACTCAAAAAATGAATAAATCCCCTGAACCACCTCTCGAACATCGGCCCCCTCGTGTAAAAACTCGGAAAAACAGGTTTTAACGTGTAAATAAACCAGCAAAACAACACAAATGTATTTATATAAACACTACAACTAACCATAACTCCAAAAACTAACCTTCCAAACAATTTTCTTTTACTTTAACCGGTTTTTTTTTATTTTTAAATTTTAACACCCTCAAAAAAAAAATGCGCATGTGCAGTTAACTGAGTCCAGAGGCACTTGTCAGTCGTTCCCACGCCCTGTGGAGCGAGGTCCGTGAAGCATGCACGCGCCCCACCAACGATGCCACGTGCCTTAGCAACAGGTGCCGAATTCCATGAATTACTCGACCTCATCCCAAAAAATAAAGAGTCATATTGTCTTTTTTCATTTTTAACTAAACAAAATCATTTAATAACACAATAATCGACTTTCTATACAAAAATAATCAATAATTACAACTTTATACATGATAAAACTCGTAGAAAAATATCATTTTACGTCACAATGTTTACAAAAATCGTCACCAGGGTCTCCACATCGAATCCCCTTCTTCAGGCACTGGTTTCTTGCTCAGGGACAAGTTCTGGGGGCTCTCTGCTGGGGGTAACGACACATGAGGGACCCCCATCGAGGGACTCGGGGGAGTCGGGGATGAAACGTCCGAAAAATCACTTCCCATGGGACTCAACGTACTCGTACTACTGCTGACCGTGTGCGCTGGACTCGTCGCTCGCGTGGCATACATGATGTGCGAACCGGAAGTTGCTGTGGAAGTGGGCAGTAGGAAGGCTAATTCACCGTTGGGCAGTCTGCTGGGCACTAACTGGATGCCGGACACAACGTCGCACGCGACCGGTGGCATGAGACTCACTTGACCGGTCGGGATCTGGATGTGGACCGGGGAAGCGATGGGGGAAGAGGTTTTGTTGGTTGTGGGGGTCCGCGAAGGGGTTATGGAGTTGAGGCAGGTCGAAAGGTGGTTGAGGAGTCGGGAACGGATGTTTGGGTCGACGTTGTCCATGCGGGAGACGTAGCGCGACACTTCGTTGGCGCATTCGCCGAAACCGGCGCGGAATTTGTTGATCACTTGCGGGTCGGTGGCCATGGTGAGCGCGACCTGTTGGCGTTGCAGGTTCTGCAGGTATTTGACTGTCATCTCTAGAATGTCGGCTTTTTCTAGTTTCGAGTGGCGCGAAGGCTGGAATTGACAAGATTTTTGGGGTTAGTTTTTTGTGTTTTAGGGGATTAAAACGTGTTTAGGCAGGTTTTAGGGGTTGGGGGAGGGAAAGTGGGTCAAGTTTGGGATAAAATTGAGGGGGGGAAAAAGTGGAAAATCGAAGTTTACGGCTGAAATTGTTGGGGAAATGGATTTTTGAAGGAAAAAAAAATTGGGAAAATTGTATTTTTATGCATAAAAAGTTTTAAAAATGTGAAAAATCAATAAATTTAACATCTAAAAATACGTGAAAAAGTTGATATTTAGGCCTAAAAAGTTAGCAAAAAAAGTTGCAAATCACGTAAAACCACATAAACTCCTTATCGCCAACCATCCCGAACAGGAAAATAAGAAATTTGAGGAAAATTTCATTACGGAAATCACGGATAAGATAATTCCCAATGACGCAAACCACAAGAAAAAAAAAACAAAACAAAAAATAAATAAAAATAAAAATAAAAAAAAACTTACATCTTTCTTCATAGCCTCTAAAATCAACGTCTTGAGATCATTCAAACAACTATTAATCCTAGCGCGCCGTCTTTTCTCCATTATGGGTTTATTACTCTATAAACAAACCAAAAAATTAAGTTTTCAAAAAATGAAAAAAAAATTTATAAAATAAAAAATTAAAGTTAAAAATAAGAAAAATGTAACCGGAAATGACTTACCCTTCTATTATCCCCGGTCTTGTTCATCTTTTCACTCATAATCCAAAAAATCAGCTAGAAACAGCTCAGGAACGCG
>JAQFZO010002635.1:0-11656 GCA_034695885.1 Geophilus flavus | reverse complement strand
CTACAGTAATGCATCTAATTACATTTCCTTCCTTCCTCTTAAGAGCATTAGCATCATTAAAATTAATAATTCCATTTCAATTACCTTGTCAAACTTGAAGAGACTGTCTAAAAACCTTGCAGGGTCTTGTAACAAAGCTTTCCCTGGATCCCAATAGTCAACAATCTTCGTACCTGGTCTGTGGCCAGGTAATGTTTTCGGTCTGACCCCTTTTAGTACGCAAACTGCTTCCATTACCATGCGAACTCCTTGAGGGGGACTCTGCATTGTCCGCAGCTGAATAATTTAAAAGAAAAAAAGTTAACTGAATTATAGAACAGTACACGCCATTAAGCTAAAATATTCCAGGTGTCATTATTTGTGGCAACCTTTTCAACTTTTCCCCGCGTGACAGAGTCGTTAAGAATGGAAAGATAATTTCAAAGTTAAGCCGAGCACAAGAGATGTCATTTTCATTAGAATAACATTTGAATTCAAAGCAGAGAATGCAATTTGCACTTAAAAATGTCATCTTGTTTTTATTACTGGTGAAACTGTACTAAACTAAAAGCAATTTAAAATTACTCTTTATTGCACAAACTTACACCTTATTAAGGCAAAGGATATGACTCGTCTTCATCATTACAAAGATTTGCAAGTCATTAAAAACTGTGGTAATATGATATTACTACATTCAATTAAACAAAATGTTCCCGACACAAAAGAGTTCGGTAAATGACTCCACTTTACAAATCAATGCAGAAGATCGAGTAACCTTCAGGAGCAATTAACGATTTTAATCGATTGGATTTCTCGGATGGTTTGTAATGTAAACAAGCGCAGCCGCCAACAACAAGAGGTAATTAATCAGTTAATCCAGGTCCATCCAAAGGACATTCAACTAGTTGACCTTTTATTAAATGACTGGCGTATAATAGTTAGTTCAACAACAAGTTGAGATTAAACCGTAATTTCAAAGCTCAAACCTTAATCTAACGTTGGGATGGATGAGCGGGTAATGTTTGTTTTCAAAGTTTCCAACGAAAACTTCTAAATATTCATACGATGCCTGTTATGTACCTATGGCAAGCAGTTCCGAATTTTTATTACATATTTACTGGTAGATGTAATTTAATTACACGTATCTTTAATTCATTCTAAAAATGAAATAAAAGCTAGAACGGCGCTTTAGATGTGTACTACCACAGCTCTCAACAGCAACTACAAATAAGAGCCTCTAAGACCTAACAAACATCAAAACTCAAACAAAACTATAAATTCTAATTAGATCATAATAAATCTTTTATCTTAAATCTTTTGTTCACAAAAATATTTTCACAGTGTGAAAAAACAGATTCCTAGAATTAAGAAACAATTAAAACAGACAAACAGATGTAGGGCTTTCAAGGTCGCCAGTAGCTACACTGGCCATATGCGACCTGACAATTAAAACAATGTATTACCCTGGCCAAAAAGAAATGTCCTCGCCCCATAAAAGGGGAGAAAGCATTGCAGACAATGCCTTCTACAAGGGGCAGTAGGCCCATGCATAGACATTATTTGCAATGCTCTCCCCCTTTTGCCGGCGAAGCCAACATTTCTTTTTGGCCGAGGTAATATACTTACCTAATAGTGGCAAACTAATCGTTTTATGTACGGAAGTATTGTTGCTTTATTAAAGCAAAAAAAATTTACAAGGAAATGTTATGGAATTACTGCAAAGAAAATACCACTCACAGCTAAGTTAATTGCAATCTTAGTCAAGTTAATAGCCCTGTGAACCCTCCCTTACATTCAATAAGCTTAAAGCTACAATTTCTCAAACCATCTATCATAGCATGTAAAAGAGAAGGAAGTTTCCCTAATTGCCGCCATTTTGTAGCTGTACAGTAGCTGTACTGTAGCTGTACAGCTACAAAAGGACGTTTTATACAGGTAAACACACTAATACATGCTAAATCCCAAAAAAATCCAGCAAAAATCTACAGCAGCGCCAGCACAAGCGGTAGCATGGGAAACTAAAGAGTTTCCCTACTTCTCCTTTTACATGTTATGCATCTATTAACTTTTTTAAGACACTTTGGTCAATTTCTCCCAGGCATCCTTGACTGCATGTTTTAATTCATTGCTTTCCATTTGCATTCCTAACCACTAGCCCTCATACATTCTCATTCTCATGTTTGGGTCGACTGCAGGCCAGGGTAAAAGATTAATTTTTTTTGCCTTGTATACACACTAATGATGACTTAAGAGACATGAATTGGTGCATTGTCTTGCAGAAATGTGCTGTTTCTTCCAGCTATTTTGGTTTTACAATGTTTCAAATGAGTTACTTTCTACTTTTCTAACATTGCCTGGTACTTCTCAGAATTGATGTGACCCGATATAAAACAGTTTTGATTTCCCTGAATACCCAAAGCCCCCCAAAACCATAACACTTCCATAGTGTGATAATATTTTTGTGAGCACTATAAGTTTATATGTATGTCTTCATTGTTAGAATGACCTAATAGTCGATGTCAGTGGAAAGACGACACAACTGGCACAACCAAATTGAAAAAAAACAAACCAAAATATCAAATAATTTCCAATAGAATGGAGGAAGAGGAGGAAGAACCATATATATTGGTAAATGTGTAATAAAAATTAAAACGGCTTGCTATTCATATGCAATTCATCACCTCTACTACATCTCCCTTATTGAGGTTTTTCAAACTGGCTAAAGCAGCATCCAATGCGGGCAGAGCTTGGTCCAAATCTTTTTGAGCATCATCCGCAATGGCTTGGGTTTCAGCGGCTTTCTTTGAGGCTTGTTCCTCCTCTTGTTTGACGACGACTCTTGTTTCTTCGGCTAGTTGCTAATAAAAAGAAAAGAGCAACCGCGACATCATAATGAAAATGCCATTAACGTTGCAATAAAAAAGTCGTTCTTTTTCCTTTTTCCACAAAATTTCTTACTGTATCAAGTGCAATCTGCTCCATCATAATTTCTGTTTCCTTTGCAGCAATTACAAGTTCTGGTCTTAATATCTCTAAGTCTATTTGAAGTTGGGCTACATCTGTAGCACAGTTTTTCAACTTGAAAGATAAAAAAAGACTCCTTCGTAAATGATACAACAGACTTTCAGAGCATTGAAATTAAAACAAAAACCTTTTCTAGCCCAGTATTCATCCTATCTCTGGCATTCGTAAGTTCAGAAATCTTGAGGGAATGAATTTTCCTAAAAGCACTCAGTAAATCCAAATAACCTTTTGGGGTTACATACACATGACGTAGCAATTCTTGATAGAATCGGATGGCAGCATCTCCCACTGTCTGATGCATCAGCTGGCACATGGCAACCTACGTACATAAAAATTTCAAAGAAAAGACATTTAAAATATTCAAGAAATTTGAATTCAATGTGTGTAAATGCTGGTAAGTTAAGGATAATTTATTAGCTTTTAATTGCTCGTTTCTATTTAATTAAACATAATATTTATTTTTTAAACTTTTAGCACCGAGTTAAAAAGAAATAGCGGCTTCGCAAATGAGTTTATACCGCCTAGGTACTGTTTTTGTTTATCTTTCTAACTCAAAGTTAAAGTAATATGCGAAAAGGCGTACATATGCTTAGTTTATCGCTTTAAACGAAAACAACTGACAAATAGTCTATTGGTTAGATCGATTTTTGACGCTCGCTTAAATCTTGTGCATGTCTGATATCCAGACAAGAATAAATGAGTTTTTAACGTGCATAATGTTGTTAGTTCTAAGCTTAGGAAACTTCCTGGGAAATTATAAATGATGTCAACGAACTATAAGAAAAACAAGCATTTTCAACCAAGCTTAATGAAAAGTCAAGTTACCGTTCCATTAATCACTTGAACGCTCGCATCTAAATTGGGCATTTCTGAGATGAAAATCAGTGCGACAGATTGAAGGGCTGCTTCTGGCCATTCGCTGAACCAGTTGATTGTGCAACAGTTGACAAAAGCTGGAAATTGCCTCAATCTTTCTCGAAAAATCTCTCCAATCGGACTAATTTATTTTTTCAAAATGTTTTTATTTTTTATGCAATTCATGTGTGTATATTTGAAAGAAATTACCTCATAGTGATGACGGAATGAAGATTGGACCTCACGCTCTTTGTGAGCATGCCATACATGTTGCTCTTCGTGGCTGGTAAACCAGCATCTGCAGTTACTTGTTTCATTCCCTGATATATCGGTTCCAATTCATCCGGTGGAAATATATTAGGAACATTACCGGAATTCAATATGCTGTTTACATCCTCAAGAAATGACTCTAGTTTTATCTATATCATTTTCACAATGACAAAAACAAAAAACAACTAATACGGTAAATTACTTTTCTTAGAAAAGTTAAATACTATATTCTACCTGAGTATCAGAAAACAAAAACACCATTTTCCGTTTTCGCAATCCAGATTTCAAAATAACTTTTTTCAAATCTTCTCTCCATTCCAAAAATCCATATCCTTTCACTAATTCAATTTGAAAGCACTCCATGTCATTTCTGTGGATATAAAATTACATCAAACATAACCAATTATATATATTTCCACCCCAAATCCAATTTTTGGTCTCGAAGGATTATCTTACTCTTTGCCATTCCCAACCATGCTAAATTCAATGCACAAATTTGACATCTAAGAATGTGCACTGACTGCGACTGCAAAACTGACTAATTGATAATGATCATCATTTTGCATTTCTAATATTTCTAATTTCTGATGGTACCGTATGTTAAAAATGATGTAAGAGTTGAATAGGAAGTGGAAGTCAGAGCCCAGGGGTAAAGGAATCAAACGGTGGGAGTTCAGGTTGGGTGGAGGGGATGAATAAAAAGTAAGGAAAAGCTGAATCACATGATGATTAAATAAAATAAAATCATAGATTAAACTAATATGAATTTGGAATATCTGCGGTGAAAAGATAAAAGATTTACTTCCGTACATCATCTTTAATTCACTCCAACCCAATAAAAAGTTCAAAAGCTTTTCAAAAGATCGAGGTAACAAATTTTCAAATATTGAGCACCACAAAACACACATTAAAAAAGTATGAACCTTCTTCGTAACGGCCCCCTAACTAACAATTTCATCATTTCATCAAGAAAAAAAATCTGAAACAAAGCCCATTAAATTCTCTTTTCAGTTACGTATAATTTTAAACTGTTTCTAATAAAAGTTTTTCTTATAACTTAAGCCTAAAGTAATAAAAGTCTACTCTCTAAAGTACTTACAAATGAGAAGCAAGCCTCGTTAAACTCTGTCTTCCATTACCTTGCATCCCCAACAGCAAGGCATTACCTCCGGCTTGTCGGATTACACGCCCTATTCGACAAACGTGCTTGATCGCGTCGGTAAAGAGCACTAAATTCATTTGTCCTACGTTATTTTGGTTATAATCATCTAACATCTCTTCCAGGCATTTAATTAACTGGAAAGAAAAATAAATGTCAAACTTGGTGTTTCTTTAAAATTTATTAAAAAGTAAAACATTGCGCTCACTTTATCCATATCAGTGATTTCTTCGTATAATTTAGAATCGGGATTCTTTGATAAAAAATCTGCATACAGAATTGGTTCTCTTACAACAACTACATCAAACGGAACATCAAAATCCTCTCTCATTCTCTCATCCATCAACGCTTGAAACCAAGATCTATCTTCGTTATTAATCAAGCGATCTTGGTACACGCGGCAGTTTTCATGATACCAAAGACGAAGCAATGACGCAAGTCCCTTAAGAAAAAAGATAATTGAAAAAATTAATTAAATTTACTAAAATTCCAATTTTTTTTTTTCAAAAATCAAAAATTATTTTTAAAATTAAAACCGCCTTATCTATCTCAAGTACCGTACTACCTAACATGTGTTTTCAAAACGACGGGACGTATTTTGTTTTTGTTGTTTTAAATGAACTTACTCCAACTGCATTGGGTGGAAACATCAGCATCCCTTGAAAGATTTTTGAGATATCTCGCAAGTTAAATGTGTAATGACTTTTAGCCGGAGTGGGTAACAGTTTTTCTATTATGGTGTTGTAAACTGAGATGGACGAAATGACCATCGTGTCTATCCATTTAAACACATCCTGGGCAGGTTCTACGAAAAGATTTATAAACTTGTTAATATACGACACTATAAGAGTTTACACACAGAGCAATTCCTTATAGTTAAAGGTCTTCTGTTAAAATTGCTAAGTATGGTGAACAAATCCCCATGCTTTACATTAAGGGGGCGGAGCTTATTGTAAGTTTTTCCATTTGTTCACCTTATTTTTATAAATAGTGTAAGAAAGTTAGTGAAAATTTATAAAGCCAGAAAACCAGAGTTACAGCTGTATGACTATAACTTTTTAAGGCAAACTTTGTACTGTTGTTGGTAGAATTGAAAATAAGGATGTGATGAGTCTTTTGCATCTTATTTACAACACAACGAGGTGTTTTTTGTTATCTCAAACTTTTTTATGAGAAGATAATGCATTCAGAAGTGTTAATTTGCCTGAGGAAAGAAAACAAAAGGCGAGACCAGAGTCCTTATCTGCAAACTACCATATTGCAATCGTAAAAAAATACATAAAAATGAAAAACAATAACTCTTTTCTTTGCTCAGATTAATTACCTAAGTGTTTATCAATTGTCAACAAATGGATTTTATTACGCGGTAATGACTCTCTATCAATACCCTTTGCGAACTCTTACCAAGCCAACTTTCGAGAATAGTGCCAAATATGCATTGCATGCTGCTGCTCTCCAAGTCGGTGTAAGACAGATAATTAAAATGTCGTAAAAATCTGGGCGTCACGGGATTTCTTCCTCCCCCAGGTGGTCCCATGGCACATATCAAATTCACGTCAACCATTGTTCTGAATTCCCCTAATTAAAAGAATTTTTTAAAAAAAATTTAAGAAACAACCAAACACCGTCTCAAGAGCTTAAATCACCTATGTTCTTTCTGTCGTACCACCCACTGAAGTCCATATACTGCCTCAATAGTTCGATGGGCGGCTGTGCGCCGTAAGTCTCCACAGCAGGCATGTTCATGTCGTCAATAAAGAATATAAAAAACCGACCAGGCGGAGGTCCAAACACGCCTCTTCGTCTGTGTGATAAATAAAACGTGTGTCAAACTTTTGTATTAAAAAACTTGGGTCTTTCATCTTAAATGTAGACACCCAAACACTCGTGGTTCCTTGTAATTACTTCTTGAAATGGACGTTAGATATTTCTGTATTAACTATTTGCTAGGACAAAGCTTTACTTTAAGCTTTGCAATTAAGCCCACATGTCTGGGAGATATAGACAACAAATTACGGTACTTCAGTATGTCTTAATGAAAACAAAATGGCTTTTTATAAAATATGTTCAACAAAATGTTTGGATAGTAAAAAGCTTGTTATAGTGATCTGTAATTCAAATTCATGCCACAAGCCCTCATTTGCTTGTTGTTTCATCGTAAAATTGTACATAATGTATGAATAAGTCAACATTACGACGCAAAACCAACCGCTGTGCTTGGCTAATTTCAATTGAGGATTAAGAAAATTGGGTGGAAACGGACAAAGATACGTTTATATATACTGTATATTAACTCGTAAGTTAAGAAATGTTAAGGGTATAATCTAGTGAGGGGTTTTGCGAATTTCAATTAGGTACCAGTGAAAGCAAATTTCAGCTGAATGCTTTCAGGAGTCTCTCATAAATTTTCTTACATAAAATATAAAATTTTAAAGTTTAAGTTCTAACCTTTTGTCCAATTTCGAATCGATCAAATCCTGAGTTTGGTTGGCAGTGGTCCTTGCAGAAAAATTAATAAAATCACAGGTAAAAGTTGATGGCAATCCTCTGGTCAGTTTTTCACCAATAGTTGCTGATTTTCCAGTACCCGTAGGCCCTACGGCTAAGACCTGTTAAAGTAAGTAATAAAAAATTGTTATACAAGACTTAACCACTTTTTTCATAACTCTGCAAAGCGAAATATTCAGGAAAAGACCAGACAACGCTTATTAAATAGGTCATTGCTTTTAATTTGATTTAAAAAAAAAAAAAGTTAATTAGTTAAGTTAGTTTTTGCTTGGAATCACACATCAAAGTAACCGCAAGAACTTTAAATTTCAAACAGTTTTCTGTTTAGTGCACTTACAGTAAATAAATGTCAAGAAAAGCCGAATGGTTTAACCACAGAAATCTGTGGCTTAAACTCAAGTTCATGTATCAAAACTACACCGTGATCAAAAAGAACAGTTAAACTACTCGGTTTGACTTATTTAAAAGTGAATGCCATCTCGCCATATGATTGCAAACACTTATGACAATTCAGATTAGGTATTGCAATAGTTGCTGCGTTCAATCTCTCTTCGATTTCGCCATTGTCGCCGATTTCGGGAATTTCCGCAACCGGGAAATGATTCAAAAGAGATGAGTAGAACCATTTTTTATCACATCTGTTTTTCTGAAAACTTGTGTCACGAAAGCAGGTCTCTTGATCGTTTTCCGGAAGCAGAAAGCATTTTCCACCTGTTCTGTTACTGCCATTTTTTATAAATAGATAGTGACCCGACCAAGTTCACTGACTTCCGTGAACCCTAAACGTGTCGTTTTACGTGATAAAAGATAATTCTTAACAAGTATTTTTGATCCCCATCAATAACGTTTTTTTTTTTTTTTTTACATTTTTCTTCAATAAGCTAAAAATAACACGACCAACGCTGCGGATTACGAGCGTAGGAGACTTCTTTAAAGTCATAAAAAAACGTGCCATTTCAACTATCAGACTTTAATGACCATCTCGGATCTCATCTGTCATCTTCTAATGCCCACAAGAGCGCCAAAGTTATTAAAATTTAATTAATATCAACAAAATTGATTTTTAAGAAATTTCACGATTTTACTGTTACTATAACTACAAATAGTCAAAATATAAAAATGTTTATAAAATCCAAAGCATGCAGTTCCGTTGGCTATCTCAATAGAAAACAATTTTCAAAAACATTTTTGAATGAAAGATAATAACCTATTTGAGCTCTTTGAATGCATCAATAAAATTAAACACAAAAGTAGAAGGAATTTTGATAGTTTTATGCCCGAGGTTGCAAAACAGTTGTTGTTGAATAATTCAAATAACGCAAATGTTTAACTATAGTTTATTGATACCGGGGAAAAAACTTGGACTCACATTCTAAGTAATTAGAAACGTGGAATGCTGAAAAAATTAATGCAGATATCAAAGGGGAGCTTCGCTTTCCTGCAGTGTCCCTATTCAATTCATTACCTATTGAAACCTAATTTATTTCGATACGTTTTTAAAACTAGTTTTACTTTCCTGCATTTTTAGGAAATATTCATTACTACACGTAATGAATATTCTACGGTTGAAAGCAATAGGGTTTGGCAATTAAAATTTTCAATGCGTCACTAATCCAGACAATGGATGAAGAATGTTGAATTGAATTAGTTGATTGCGTTAAATTAAACTTCACGAAAGTATTGTACAGTATCCTAACTTTTTTTCAATCAAAATTTTATTATATAAAATAAAATTACCTAGATTGCTTTTCAAATGCGATTATTCCAAGTTATTAATTTTCCTTCCTAGCTTTAAATATGAAAGCATGAACAACGAATCAATCATGTCATTCACCCCATGTTTACATTCCTCCGTGTAAACTCTATAAAAAAATACTCCGCTCAGCTGAAAAAAAAACAATCTAATCTTACCGGGAATGAATTCAACAGCAATAAATCCACTATCGTCGAATTTCTGACACTGTCAGGTGTCGGTACTAATATTTCAGAGAATTCTACACCTATGGGCACAGAATAAACGGGCAAATTTTCTAACCATTCAATCCAAACAGTCTGAAAAAAAATTAAAATTTAAAATGTTCATTTAAAAAAAATTTAAAATACAAATAATTACAAAATGAGGTTCATTTTTGTCATCTGGAGCCGCAAGATTTACTTCAGCTAACACGGGTGCGTCTTCAATTTTATAGTCATAAATTAGATTTTCCTTTGGTATTAGATACTTGAACTGCTCAAGCTCAGTTTTATTCCTCACGAACATACTGAATTTTTTCCTTCCGTCATTGTCACACGATGCACCTACACTCCACATCAACGCAAACACAAAGTAACACTCTATTAGACCAATGATCACTCCACGCCGGGACTGTTAAGAGATTACAAAAAACAAATTAAAACACTTAATATTTAATAAAAAAAACAACCGAATAATCATTTCTCACATCAGGAACGTGCTGAGGCACATTTTTAAGTAAAATTCCCAATATTTTTAATAAACTGAATGTCAAGTTGCTGTTCATGCTCGGTACAATCTCTCTCGTTCTGGTTCTCATAAAGTGGATGGAGGGCTAACAGTATGAGAAGAAGAATGAATTTACTGTTTAAAAATTTGGCCTCATATTGGAAGCTGTTTTTCATTTCATTTTTCATCTTAAATCTACACGGCCATGTTCAATATCCCATACAGCCAATATCGACGAAAAAAAGTCGGGTTGGAGTGGATGTAAACAACTGAGACCAATATTAAAAATAAGGACCGTCTCAATGGCACCATAAAATGAATCTTTTTTATAGAAAATTTACTTCCAAACTTCAACATTTCATTTCCAACCCGACGTTTTGCAAACTTTATTAACCTTAAAAATCAAGTTAATTTTTTTTACCTCTAAAAATGCATTAAATAGACTGATAAGCCGTGGAGCGAACTGTTTCATGTTTGAAGTCAATTTAAAATCTGTCCAACATTCGTAAAACGGTTTCAATCCCAATATGCCAGGCTCCAAATAAATCATTCCACATCTGCTGACAGTTGCCGGTGATGCAACTGCCAAATCTGCCACTTCAAACATCAGTGTTTGATTCTAATTGCGATGCAAATTTCATTAACAAAGAACACGGTTTTCCACTTTATCGACAAATGTCGTCTTTTTCTAATTTCGCAATAACTTACATCACTCAGTTTGATAATTTCTCCGCTAGTCAGGCAGAGTTTCTTGTTATCGTCCAAGACGGAATTCATGTTTTCGATCCAAATTGCATCGACTGGTCCGTCTAATATGTACCATCGTTTGTCGCCGTCATCTACGGTCGAGCCTTCTCTAACCAGGTTCGAAAGGATGCCGTCAGTCCTGTAATTTAGAAAGATGAGTGAATTTTGCTTTTGAAAAAAAAATTGTGCAATCAGATGGAAAAATAAAAACAAATTCCCTTAATAAGAGACCGACAATAGAATCCAATTAGTTTGTTTTGCGAAAAAGTGAAAGTAATCTTTAATCAATATGGTTATTAAAGTGGAGGTAATTTATTTTTAAAATATTAAGAGGAAACGGTCAAACAAGATATGAATCGTCTCTTGGATGCGATTAATCTTTGTGATTTAATCTCATTCAAGAGACGAAGGACGTAAACATCTAAACAGTGCTGTCTTAGTCAGCACATAAGTTTTCCTTTCTTCTTTTTTTTCAATTGTAAAATTTGTTACAGAAAACTGTGAAAATGCGGTGAAACAGCAAAAATACAATTAAAGGGTTAGTGCAACGAAATTAAAATGCGATGAAATTTATAAAGATGAAACTTCAGTATTAAAATAGTACTCACAATTATTTTCAATTTTTTTAATCCACTATAAGCAGTGTAAAATCA